>JZKD02S1412639.1:1505440-1520357 GCA_000966675.3 Picea glauca
ACATGAGGTCAACTATGTGACTCATGATCTAGAACTGGCTACCATAGTGCATGCCTTGAAAATGTGGAGGCATTACCTCTTGGGAAGAAAATTTGTACTTATGACAGATCACTGTAGATTACGATATTTGTTTGACCAACCAAAGCTCAATGCTAGACAAGCTAGATGGATGGCCCTGCTTAGCAAATTTGATTTTGAAATCAAACACATTAAATGGAAAGAAAATAGGGTGGCCGATGCCCTTAGAAGAAGCATAAAAATGATTCACCTGGCAACAGTGAGTACCTGCGAGATAGATGTCAAGAACAGAGTCAGAAATGCACAAGAAACAGATTCCTTCCTTTAGAATGTGACCCTATACCTACAGCAAGAACCCGCTGGAGAAAAATATGAAGGCTACCAGATGACCGAAGGAGGTCTGCTCACTTACAAAGATAGATGGTACATTCCAAATTGTGACAACTTGAAGAGGTTCATTATGGATGAACTACATAAAAGACCATACACTGGTCACCCAGGATACCAGAAAATGATCATTGCCACCCAGAAACAATTTTATTGGCCTGGATTGAAGAAATACATAGCCAAATATTTGGCTCAATGCATAGAATGCCAATAGGTTAAAGCAGAACATCGACACCCAGCAAGACTATTACACCCTTTACCCATCCCAGAATGGAAATGGGAAACCATCTCCATGGATTTTATCACCGGATTACCAACTTCAACCAAACAAAATGATGCCATTATGGTGGTGGTGGACAAACTGAGAAAGTTCGCTCATTTCATCCCCGTCAAATCAACCTGCAAGGCGATAGATATCACCCAGATATTCATGAAAGAGGTATTCAAACTACACGGTATGCCGAAAGAGATAGTGTCTGACAGAGACACAAAATTTACTTCCAACTTTTGGAAATCACTGATGGCTGGTTTGGAGACCAAATTGTTGTTCAACACTGCCTATCATCCTCAAACCGACGAACAAACAAAAATAGTGAATCAAATATTATAGGATATGTTAAGGATGCATGTAATGCATCAACCCAGGAAATGAGAAGACTACCTGCCATTGGTAGAATTTGCCTACAACAACAGCTACCAAGCATCCTTAAAGATGATTCCCTTTGAGTTCCTCTATGGTAGGCCGTGTAATACTCCAATCAGCTGGAGTAATCCTGTAAATAGGATTTATTTTGGACCTGACATGCTGAAAGAAAAGGAACAACAAGTAGCTCATATAAAACAAAATCTGAAGGTCGCTTAGAACCGACAGAAAAGTTATACTGATCAAAAGAGAACTCCAAGAGAGTTCAAAATGGGAGACCATGTATAGCTCAGAATTAAGACCAGAAGGAGTTCCCTGAGAATGGGAGATTGTGCCAAGTTGGCACCCTAGTATTGTGGACCCTTTGAGTTTCTAGATAGAGTGGGACCTGTAGCCTATTGCCTAGCACTTCCTCCCACAGTAAAAGCACATAATGTTTTCCATGTTTCATTATTGAAGAAATATGTACATGATGCTAATCATATAATTGATTGGTCTATGATCCAGGTGGAACCGGAGGGAGAATTTCTACCAGAACCCCAATGCATACTGGACAGAAAGGAAACCCCACTCTGGAATAGAACCATTGCATAGGTCAAGGTGTAGTGGAAACATTTTGGCCCATATGAGGCGACATGGGAAATGGAGGATGCCATGAGATAGGCATATCCGATTTTGTTTACTTCTGTACATGCAATTCATGTTAGTAGATAAGAACATCAAGGACAATGTTCCTTTTTAAGGGGGAGGGAATTGTAACACCCTATTTCCCCCAGTTTGTAAAAATAACTGGATTGGCCAAGAACTGTGGCAAACTCATAAATGTGAATATGTGATGTAAATGGACCTTGTGGAAAAGGTCAATAAATGTGAATGAACTTATGAATTTATATTGTAGGACTGCTGAGAGGGGATGTGCAGAAAAAGAGACCACGATGGCAGTGGAAGGCACCTGGAAAGGTGGTCTTAACTTCCACCGAGAATAAATACCGTATTTGGACTCCACTGGCCTGGAGAACCAAAAGCGGCTCGCTGGCCCTGAATTAAATGTCTTGTCGGTTGGTATGTAGATGGTTTAATGAGGGATGGGAGGTGAACCTCCCATCTATAGATCCGTCATACCTAATCAGCGTGAGGGTAATCGCGCCACACGCAACGTCACAAGAGGATAAGGCGTGGGGTAGAAGTGATTAGGGGGGCAGACGCGATGGGAGAACACTGGCAATATGTAGAGTGAGTGATAACAAAGAGGGAGGATTGAAACCTTTGATCTTGGTCACTGGAAAACAGAGATGCAGTCTC
Source organism: Picea glauca (assembly GCA_000966675.3). Lineage (NCBI taxonomy): Eukaryota > Viridiplantae > Streptophyta > Pinopsida > Pinales > Pinaceae > Picea > Picea glauca. Next base: position 1,507,791 of record JZKD02S1412639.1, read on the forward strand.
ACGGCATCGTGGTCCCATCTTGGGGTGGCTAGTGGTAAATCTGTTGGGAGTTTCTAAGCCTATGGTTGGGTGGAAACGAGCACCCCTCTCAGCAGTTTCTTGACCCCTGGTGTTATCTTTGATAAGTTTTTTTCCTCTATCATCTTGAAATATATATATATGTGCTTATTCTGATAATTATTCTCATAAGTTTTGAAACTGTGAGTGATTTCAATATAAAAATGATTGTATGGTGTTTTGATTAATACTACTAGTTGTATATTTATATAGAAAGACTACGTATGGTTTATGTCCTCATGAATTCATTATTTGTGTGCGTACTGATCCAACTCAGACTTCACGCCTGGCTCTCGGGAGGATGACATCCTTATATACCTTAGGTACTACCCTGAGTAATTCTCCCCATATAAATACCTTCCTTGAAAATCCCATCAAGAACCGGGAAGGTGGTTGTGAAGGTGTAAGGCCTTAGTAACCCTACATAAGGAGGAACAATCCTCTTGAAAACTGAGATGACAACATAAGGATGAAGTAACGAATCAATGGATGAGATCTTGTTAGGAGATCTGTGGTCACTCATGACTGTCAGATCGGAGGAAGAAGATGGAGTTTTAAGTGCTTTAACCCTGATAGGTATTAATCTACGGACGATATTTCATCGGGAAATCTGTGGTCACTCGTGACCGTTAGATTTGGTAAGAGGAAGATGGAAAGTTAAACGCCTTATCCCTGATAGGTGTTGACCGATGGATGAGATTCCATCGGGAAATCTGCGGACACACCCGACTGTTGGATTGGTAGGAGAAGGTAAGGTGTTAAAATGCCTTACCCTTTGTTTTCTGTGTCTTCATGGGCAGCGAGGAATTTGGGATCATAGATCTCCAAGGTCCATGAGAGCATCTGGACCGTGGATCTTTTCCATGTCCAAGGAGTCATGGGAGAATGCATGGGTAGGAACTGATCTGAGCCATCAGATCTCAGCTGGAAAACCGAACAACCGTTGGATCTATCTGGAGTTACCCGAGGGTTAAAAACCCCCATGAATCAAGATTTTCCATGATGAAAACCCCGGAATAGATCTGAGCCGCCTGACTAATGGAGGCCACGTGTCAAGAGATCCCCCATTTTGGGAAATCGGGAATCACGGAATCGGGATTACTGTTGACAAGATTTCGGGATTTTCCATGATGAAAACCCTGGGATAGATCTGAGCCACCTGACTAATGGAGGCCATGTGTCAAGAGATCCCCCATTTCAAGAAATCAGGAATCACAGAATCGGGATTCCTGTTGACAAGAGTTCGGGATTTTCCATGATGAAAACCCTGGGATAGATCTGAGCCGTCCGATTGACAGAGGCCACACGTCAAGAGATCTCCCATTTTGGGAAATCGAGAATTGTGAGATCGAGAGTCCTGGTGACAAGGGGTCAGGAATTTCTTGGGTGGAAATCCCAGAGCAGTTGTAAACCGTCCAATTTAAGGAGGCGACGTGTTGAGAGATTACCCATTTTGGGAAATCGAGGATTGGGGATTCGAGAGTTCTGCTGACAAAAAAAAAACTCGGGCTCTTGCCTTGACAAATCCTGATCCATAATGTCGAGACACTAGCATGTGGTTAAGTCCCGATGGACGGACAAGATTCCTTCAATAAATCTTAGGGTCCGTAACGACTGTCCAATGTGAGGAAGAGATGCCAATTTTACGCTGAGGTGCGAGCATGCAGTAGGGTAAGTAGCGAACAGATCTGGATGGCCAGAGTCCACCTGCCCAGATCTACGGCTGAGGATGCATTCCGAAGCCCCCTTGCCATTCTACCTTTAATGGGGGGGGGGGGTCCGGAATTGGACACGCAACTCTCGAACGGTAGAGATTAACTCACCGGGATCAACGATGCTCAAGTGGATTCCTGACCCCCCTTTCCATTCTGCCTTTAATGGGGGGGGGTCCGGAATAGTGTGGTGTGTGAAGTGGGGCACCTTCTGTCATGTCAACCACCGTGTCGCGTTTCCCTTTCTGCCACCTGTATTCCACTTAACCGCGCGATGAGGCCCATTCTCATTGGTTTTTCTCTAGCCCTGTTGGAATTTGTTCCGATTGGCCATTGGCTAACCCTGTAGGGATTCATCCCTATTGGTCGGTCGCTAGCCTTGTCAGGGTTTGACAATTGCAGAGTCGAACGATTTGACATTATTGTAGCACTGAGGCATGAAATACAAATAGGAACTATGTTCAAATTGAACCGCGATCATGACCCACGATCACATGGGAACAGAGAAGGAGAGAGAAAGAGCCAGTTACGCTGGGCCTCCATGGATATTTAGGGGTTCTGGTCCAGTAGAAGACCAGAAAAATCTGATTTAGGTAGTGGGTATCTGACACCAGCGTTCATCAAACCAAAGGGAATCTTCACGTACATGAAGGTTCCCCATGGTGTGGTGAATGTTGTCTTCTATTGATCTTCTAGTTGGACAAGGACTTGGTTGTAACCCGAGAAACCATCTAGTAAGGAGATCCTACTAGCTCCAACTACCTTTTGTAAAATGTGGTCGATTTTGGGTAGAGGGTAATTGTCTTTAAGGGAGACTTTGTTCAGATTTATGAAATCTATGCAAAGTTTGATTTTGCCAGTTTTCTTCTTGATAGGAACTAGGTTAGAAACCCATTTGGAAAATCTCAAGGGAACTATAATTTTCGCACCATACATCTTTTTGATTTCTTTCTCTATCAGGGGAAGCAACTTGGGATTGATTCTCCTAAGTGTTTGCCTGAAAGGTTTGTGTTCTTCTTTTATTAGGATCTGATGTTGTATGATGCTTGTGTCATAAGATTTTAAGCCCTCATAACCCTAGGCAAACACATCCACGTATTCCTTAAAAAGTTCAATGTATATGCATTTTTGCTCAGGGGGAAAAGATTTAGAAAGTTTTATCATCTTGGGTTTTTCCTCTGTTCTTATGTTTCACTCTTCGACCTCTTTACCACTAGCTTCATTTTTTGGTTTTTCGGCTACATTGTTAAAATCGAACAAGTCTTCTAGCGGAACTAAACCTCTAGGAAACACATTATTTTTCAACTGTAGAATGCTGGAATCTATCTCATTTTCATTCAATTCATCTGCCTCTACATTATTTTCATTCAACTCTTCATAATCTACTTTATTTACACTACCAATTTCAAAAACAGATTTATTTACATCATCATTACCATTCTCTAAATCTATATTTGTACATTCGAACTCATTCTTACACTGTAGAAAGTCTTCAATTTGATCATCATTCCTGAATACCTGCCAATATCTGATGTTGTATGGAGTAGTTGGTTTACACTTCAATTCCACCATGTATTTGTGAGTGGGATGGAAGGGTATTTTGCAGGTAGTTGTTGACGTAGCCATCCCGTCTGCTAATATGTTTTGTACCCTGGGCATTACCTGCAAATCAATTTCAGTAAAACATTGAAGAGCATCCAAAGAAGCATTTCTATAAGCTCTAAGTCTAGGATGTTTAACTGCATACTCACCTTTTATTTTCTTGATAACCAATTCAGAATCAACCCTTACCATAATCTGTTTGGCACCAACTTTCTTCAGTAGTTTCAAGCCGAGCATCAAACCTTCATACTCAACTATGTTGTTCGTGCATTGGAAGTTTAGTTTGTAAGAATGGCTCTCTGAATACCTTGATTTGTGATTATGTAACAAAACTCTAGCCCCAACTCCTTATTTACTCACTTCACTATCGAAATCCATGCTCCAAAAATCTGCTGATAGTTCCTCACTTTCCATAGTTTCATCATTTCTCGCCTTTGTGACTTCTTTATTCTCTTTTGGATCATCTATATCATCTTCTAGCTAAGAAATTTGTCCTTCCAAGTCACCATCATTGTATAGAATGAAAGAATCCATATCAGAGTGTGCAAATTATAGTGGGTAATTGTGTGGCTTTTCCTGACTGTTGACCATATACTTCATTAGGGTTTCTCTGTATAATCTTCTATGTTGTCCAAATACGAGGGTGGTGACGTAGGGCATATCTAGCTGCAGGTTTCCTTTCATCTTATCTCCCCATGATCGACAGTAACATACCATATCTTGGGGGAATGTCTACAACTAATATATCCATAACCATCCTATTTGTTGGGATTTGAGCTAGGGTGATGCATAAATCCTTAATTAGCTCTATGCATTTAACCTTGCTCGAGTCAAAAGAATGCAAATCCTTGTAGGGTCTAGTGACCTCAAGTCCCAAATTTTCCATCACATCTTTGGGCATTAGGTTGTGAGAGGCACCCGAATCCATAATAGCGTTGTGTAGTATCAATTCATGGATATTTAGGGTGATGTAAAAAGGGGCCACAACATTGTTATTTGTTTTACCATCAACTTCATGACCAAATAGGAGCTCTGGTTGATCATCAACAAGATTTACCATGTCCGAGTAATTTGCAGATCCAACATTCAGGGCCTTCGTACCTATCTCTGGTTTGATGCTCAAATCTTTAATCACTTGCGACCTGTAAGTGTTCTTACTCATCAGCTCGAAGAGGGGAATTGGGATCTTCATTTTAGCTAGTTCCCCTTCAAGGCTGAAAGTAGTGGATGTTTTTCTTAAGCTCTGCACTTCTAGTTTATCGATTGGGGTTCTATGGGCAGGAGCACTTGGTTGACTAGTTGATGAAACTTCAATCTTCTTTTCTCTTTGTAAAATCTTGGGAGTTCTTTTTGCAGGAGATTCAACATTTTTCCACTCAGGCACTTTCTTGGGAGAGGATTCTGAGGTTTTCTTATTTTTGAATATTCTCTATGTTTCAGTAGCCTTCTTTGTTTCAGTAACCTTCTTTGGAGGGTTATCATTTTCCTTCTTTCTTCTCAAGTTATACTTCCTGTGTACCTACATTATATCATTTTCAAAGGCCTGATGTTCTGTCTCCTCTGCTTCCTTATTTACCTCTATTTGTGAAAGGAGGAAGAGATCGTGCTCTTCCTGAGTAAGAAAAATGGATTCATCATCGTGAACACCCATGAGGTTTAAATGAGTATCATCCAATTCTTTGATTATCTCCTCACCTTCATCAGAATAATTTTCCTGGAGGGGTGGTCTAATATACTGATGAGGCCCCCTCTATTCTCTTTGATCCCTTAGATATCTCTTCCTGATCTGGGGAGGATTTATTCTGAATTTTGGATTCTGAATCTGAGGAGCATCTTGGTTTTCCCTGGGTGGATTTCTGTCAGTTATAGTAAGCCTCTCCATCATTCTCTCCATGGCTCTGGCTAGAGAATCTAGTTTTGCGTCTTAAGAGGAAGTGGAAGGGTCTTCCTTAATCATGACCCTCCTTTCCATTCTCTTCCTGTCTCTTTTGGCTAAAATATTTGCTTCCACACTAACGACACTTTTATGCATGTCTTCAAGAGTAGAAGAGTTTCTTCATCTTAGCCGATACAACATGTCAATGTCAAATCCATCGAAGAATTTTATTAATGCCAAACCTTGAGGTGGTTTGATATAAGTTGGAATTGAATTTTATAGATTATTGAAATGGGTGCAATAATCATGCACTGTCTCTCCTTGGTTCCTTCTGTTATTCTCATATTCTGACAAGATCTGGAGAGGATTTTTCTTTACCTCCCACCTGTCAAGGAAACTTCGATGAAAAGAAACAATGTCAGTTATGGAAGCAACACGTAAGGTTTTGAACCACTTTTTGACTTCTCCAGTTGGACTCTGTGAAAATAGTCTCATTTTCACATCAACTTCATCTACTTCCTGCAAATCAAAATAATCGTTCATTTTGTCAACATGTTGTTGTGCATTCAGAGGACTAGTACTATCAAACTGAGGGAGTTTGTTTTGATAATCCTGAGGCATGGAATGTAAAGGAGAAACCAACACCAATGGAGAATATCTTGCTTCCATGATTGGTGGAGGAGGCTGAACAACAACCTTTGTGATTGGAGGGGAGGTGAAAGAAGGTGTGGAAGATGAAGGGTTGGGAGGAGATGAATGAAATGGTTTAGGTTTAACAGAAGTTGCAACAATAGTCAAGGTAGAAAGTTTGACTGACTGTTGAAAGTGAGCTTTGTCTAAGGCTTGATCAATATTTGCAACTAGATCTTCTATCTTGTCAAATTCTTGGAGAAATCATTGATCAACGTCATCTCTGGGAGAAAGTATTTTAGGGGTCCTGGGTTGAAGGATGGTTTGATCTAAAACTGTTGCACTTACAAAGCTATCATATTTTTTTCTAAAAAGGCTTTATTCAAAATATATGTCAAACTTGAGATATTGAAGGATATCCAAGTTCTCTCGGAGAGAAGGGGAGCTATGAGGTGGACTATGACTCCTGGAACCCTCTGGAGCATTTTTCTTTCTGAGAAATTTTTTGTGATTGTCTACTGCTATTGCAGGTTCTGGGTCTGGATGATATCTAGTGAAAACTCTTTTAGGAGCTAGAATTTTTAATTTTAATTTTATTTTTAGAAACTTTTAACTAATATATACAAACTTTAACAACCTCTGAACATTATTTCTATGTATGTTTAGACTTTATGAATCGTTCAAAAATAAAGTTTTCTTTGTCTAGGGAAAATAAATCATAGGATATATAAAGTTTGTTCAGTTCCCCAGTATGGTCTCCACTATGTTATCACTCTGTAAATTCCCAGAGGTTGTCGCTAGGTAGAAGAAATTTACTAGAGGTAACTTTATCCAACCACTTCGAAACTAGGATCTAGCCCTTCTAGTTTTAGAAAGGGATCTCTCTGTAAAATTTGACTTTTTTTAGATTTTAGATGTTAGGCTAGTTAAATAAATGAGACTGTGTTGTTTGTTTTATAAAAATGGTTGACATATCGCTTATGCATCCATTGGGCTATGGGGTCTGTTTTATAAAGTTCGAGATCAATATAGAGTTTATAAGGTGTTTTCACAGGGTAGGATAATGAAACTGTTAGATCCTTTATAATTTAAATGATGGATAACAAAAAATATGAGATAATAAATTATAACCAAGAAGAATTTAACAATTTGTTGATCATAACATCAAAGGATAAACATTTAGATATTTAAAAGCCAGAAACAGAGTATACAAAGATAAATTCTGCAACTTCAAATTCTTTTAAACGATCAGATATAGAAAACATAAATGATTACGAAGATAGGAAAAACCATTCAACTGAGAGAAGAAAACATCACCAACATCTAACACGCAGGAATCCTGTGAAATGTCCTTTTATTACTGGTAGATCTCCGATAAAAATTGCAGTGCTTATAGCTTGCTTGGGCCTAAAGATCAACCCTCAGTACTTTGAAGTTTGAAGTATTTATAACAAAAATTACAAATTAGCCTGTCATTAATGATCAAGATGTGGCATATTATAAATCTAACTAACTAGATAACACGATACAAAAACATAGGAACTGATGATGATCTGTTGTATCCTTCATGTTGATTTTGGGGTAGGCCATTGATGAATCATTCACGTGACTTTGACTGCTCTTCATGTTGACTCGGATGGTACACCTCATCTCTCATTTGATCAAATTGCGCAAACTCTCCCATCTTTATTGACTGGGAATGGTGACTTTGAGAAGCCTTCAATAGATTTCATCCATTTCTATATACTTGGAAAAAGTTGGTTTGGTGATCAAAATATATTTTATTTTGTGCTGGATACTAAGGTCTAGCTGCAGAGTTTCTAGAAATGCCTTGCATGTTATGTACACTGAATTCATAAAAAATTGGAACTATCCTTGGCCACCGTGGTAATCATTTGTTTGTATTCAGAAAGGGTCATTAGCTTATCATTTAGAACCAGTAAACTAGGAAGACCTTTCTTTTGCAACACATCAATCTTGTTGAAGAATCTTTGAACCACGATATCCATGTTTTGGACTTTCTCCTCCAGCTGCAACATTAGTCCTCTTTTGGTCATAACTCTTTTGACCTCAAGGATAGTTTATGTTCTGTCTTCAATCTTCAGGTCTTCTAGCTCTTTCCTAGTTTTTGAATGCATAAACTTAATGATTTCATTAGCTTCTGTGGGCATTTCCCCCAGCTCTCCTTTTATATTGTCGATGGCCTGCCTGCTCCTCAGCACCAGTTCATGTTGTTCAAACATGATTTGCACCATGGGGCATATTCCATTTATGGATTTGGATATATCCATCCAATTGTTCTCCTTAGCTTCTGCTAGTGTTTTTCCCCCCACTTTTTTCTTTTGTAGCCGTTGTATTTCCTGCTTGATCTTTTTTTATGTTTGCCTCTCAATGTTGTAGCTTGTCTGGTAGGAAGAATTTAGCTCTTGGAGATTCTCAATATTTTTTTTCAGTCTATTGATTTTCATTCCTTGTAGGGTCATCTTCTCCATTGATTTTGCTAGCTCTAAAGATTTTTCCATAGCTGTCAGTGGGGTGGCTGATGGAAGTTTTGTTGTGGTGGTTGCTAATGCTTTTGATATGCTAACTTCTATGAGGGGAACTACACTCAGTGGGATGAATTCCATGGGTGTTTCCTATTCCTTCTCCTTTACTAACCTCTCGATCTCTGCTTCCATCTCTTTTATCTGTGCATTATGTTCGATGATCAACTTTAGTATCTCTTCCTTTTCACCTTCTGTCTTAGCCATATTTTTGGCCTGTGAGTCTTCTATCGGTGGTAGTTTTAGTTTCTTCCTCAGAGATGCTATGTCAACATTATTTTTCTTGAAAATATCCTCAGTTGCTTTCACATTTGAGGGGTGATACCCAATTTTGAGGACCAATTCTTCTAAAGACGTAATCCTATTAACCTTAGAAAAAGATGATATTTTCTCTAGCTTTAATTGATTCTGAACATTGTTCAGAGAAATATGTAATTTTGCAGCAGTAGCGGAAGCATTTGCTAATGTTGAGAAAACCATTTCTCCATTCTGTCTGTGTAAATCCATCTGATTAGCTAGATGTACATATTTGGTGTTAAACTCAAATATTTCCCTCTTATAATCAGTGATTTCCTTTGGATGGGGCACTTGTGCCTACAAAAATGCCATGTGCATTCTCCCCCTCTCTGCATCAAAAGATGATAACAATCTATGATTTGTTTTGGAGGTTTTCTTCCAAAACTGAGTTGTTGTTGGTCAACATCTAATTTTTTTCTTAATCAAATCATAATTTTAAAAAATGATCAGTTTTGCATATCCTAGTGGAGGTTGGGTAATCATAGTGGTAACAATATTCTTCTTTGAGGAAGAAGTAGACATCATCTGATGACTGTTTGAGAAAGGTGATGAATTCTCCCCCTCAGCTATTGTGGTAGATAGGGTCTCTTCCTCTCCATATCTATCAATATTGTGAGCGGTCTTAGTCATTTTCTTGTACAACTGGAAATCCTCTACTGACACTTCAGTAACGGAAGGTGAGGCGTCCTTTCTAGGTCTTTTCTCCTTGGGTATCTACGGTGTAGTTGTATGTGAAATAATGACTGAAGGAGATTGTTGTTCTACTTTTTCCAGAGTGTTCACCCCCACTCCGTTTGATTCATAAAATTCTATATCTTTGGTTTTGTCTCATGAACATAAGGGGAACTTTTATTCTTTGACCTCATATTTTCAATGATCCCACATGAATCATAGTTCCACATGAAGATTGTGTCAAACTTCATTTCCTTTAATAGTTTGTCTGCCTCTTCCCCAGTAGCTCAACTATTGTAGATAAAGGATCATATCTTCCCCTTAATTCTCAACTGTTGTTTCCTCTTCAAAAACAAAAAATGTATGTCATCTAAATTGATCATTTTCCTGATGTATTCCAAGCAAATTATCCTAACCAGAACGTATCTGGGAAGCTTATAAGGGGCCATCTCATATCCATAATTTCTGATTTTTGTGTGATTCTGATACAGATACCAATCTCCAGTCTTGGCAAGGTTTGAGAGGTGTAAAATTCTTTGGGTCTCCTCATTTATCCTCGGCTCTGGCCTACCATTGAGTATTCTTACTAGTGGGTGTAACACTGCTCAATAAGTTGCTTGAAATTAAACTCTATGGAGTTTCTTTTGAGTAGTGAAGTCCAAAAGGTGGCAGGTTGTGGTTTGTCGTCCTGGTCCATTTTCTGCATGGTGAACGAGAACTTATCTTCTTGAAAAAAAATGAACATGTAAGCCAGTATAGAAGAATATTGGAACATGCCCTCCATGGGAAATTTGAAAAGTTTCCCATGCATGTTCTCGGCTAGAAAACTATTGTAGTCGAACTGGGTGGTGGCTTTTTCTTCGACAGTGAAAATGGATAGGTAACCCAAGATGGGTTTGTCCACCCATTCATCTGAGAAGTAACCAATTAGACAACATAATGATGAAATGATTTGGTTTCCATTTTTTGAAAACATGGAGGAATGTTAAGGGGGATTTTTCTTGGGGAATTGAGCATCCTGTGGGAGGAAAAGCTAAAAAATCTGTGCTCTCTAGGGAAAAGATAGATTTTGGTACTTTTTAGTTAGAACTTCAAGGGTGAAAGGAGAGGTAGATTCAGCTCTGGATATTTGCATCATTTGATCACTGGACTCGAGTGTGATAGTGAAAAGGGTTTATCCAGATGATGAAACAATGGATCTCTAATTGGGAAGGTAATGCGCCTGGAACTTGAGGGTGAACTCGAGAAAATGGTGGATTTGGGGAAAAATATACAGGGGGAGATTAGACTCCCAGAGCCAAATCTTGTCACTTTGATCCTGGAAAGTGTCCCTAAACCAGGAATGCAATTTGGAAAAATTGAATTCGCACCTACTCTCAGAGATCAGATAGTCTTTATCGGCTAGTGGGATTCGATTGACATCAACAGGAGGTGGGAGGAATGGATTTTCCTTGACCTCTAATTTTTTTATATTTTTGCGCCATCACTTCAAAGGTACCTACAAATGAAACAAAAAATGTTAGTGGGTAATGGCTATGGTTGGATTGATAACTGAAACAATGAGGTAAAATGAGTTTCTGGTGTGTGGAAAGTTTGAGCAATGTGAAAATGGTAGAGACGGGGTTAAATTTGGGTGAACGGGTATCATTGGGCATGGGGAACAGGTCATAAAACTAATGGATATGTTAGCTTGTATTAAATGGCCAGCGGGTTACTTGAGGTGTGAAGTGGTAGGTAAAGGACATGTGATGGGTGTGCCAGGATGATGTGGAGGGTGATGAATAGAATATAGGTGAAAGGGATGTGACCTGTGACAGGTGAATGGAGGGGAATACGCTGGCAGAGTAATGAGATGGGACTTTGTTGGCGACGAAAGTCACTCCTGGATTGTTTGCAGGAGCAAAGCCCGACGCCCATCAGTTTAATGTCATGATTTATTTAAAGGGGTGATCAAATGGAGGGAAACTCAGAACAATATCGTCTCAACTCAGAAACTAGACCGAGCATGCATGACGAGTGAGGTCTTGATAAAATTCAAACAGTGAGTTGCAATAAAGGGTGAGTAGGGGGAAGACTTGCATGAGAAGAGTGCAAAGGTCTATCACAGACATTCGGTTTGTAACAGACTGGAGAAGAGAGCATTCGAACACAAAATCCGTTTATATTCAAACCTAGAAGACCAGAGGGCACAACAATGTCACAACAAATACTTTATCATAACAATATTGTTCAGTCCACGTGAATCCTTCGACAGTGGACTCCCTGGCCCAAGATGAAACACAGATGGAAAAAGGGGAGAAATGTTTGTTATAAACCAAGAAATCTCAAACACAGAGGCATAACCAGGGAACCAGAGTATTTGCTGAAACTTTACAGTTGGGAGCTTAGCTCTACCATCGATGGATACAAAAATGGAGAAAATGCCTACATATACTCAGAACTACAACAACAGCGAAATCGAGACACTGCATTGAAGGCTTTGTGTCTGCATGGCTTCTGAAAATTCTACAACCGCAATCTTTGAATGGTCGTGCAACTTATGGTAGACGCGATCGATCTCCTGTCAGTTTATTCGACGGATCGACGTGCCTTTAATTCATTGCAGGACTTTCCCATTATGGCGAAGACGATGTCTAACCACCACCAACCGCTTCAATAACTACTTCTTGGGATTGAGAATGGCCCGACCAACTCAGCACTTCGGGATATGGAAGACTCCTCGTGCTGCCACCTGGAATAACTGAATGGCTTGAAGGACGGGTATGGAGACCAATGTGGAGGAAGATGGGGACTCGGCATCAGAGTGACAGGGCTACAACCACAGGGGTGGAGCAAGAAACAATGAGGTGCAAGGAAGTCGGATGAGGATGAAACATAGAAAAAGGGGCTAAGCGGAGTAGCGGGACGGATGGCAGGTAGGGAGTGGACGATGAGATAGAGGAAGAGCCGTGTGGATGGTTGACAGAGAGGGGGAGCGATGACACACGACAGCAGGGGGAAAGTGGGTAGGAAGATGACATGACGGGAGAAGGACCCACGCGGGTTAAAGGCAGGGTAGCTGAGAAGGATGAGACTGCTCATGAGCCATTGATTCAGGCTCCTCGATCGTGGCCATCGGAAAACTACATCCGCGATTTCGGACCCCCCCCCTCCGCTTAAAGGTAGAAAGGCGGGGGGG
>JZKD02S1412639.1:1528787-1538978 GCA_000966675.3 Picea glauca
CCTTCAACCATTAAAAGTAGAACTGTTGGGGGGGTCTGAAATCTCTTGTCGACCGTAGATCTAAGTGTCTCTAGATCAACCGTTGATCTATGCGTGCTCTTTAGTCTGTTGGTGCAAATCAAAATGTGCAACGAAAACTTAGGATAGTGCTCCTTTGTGGGTTTTTTCACCACTTCCTTTGCATTTTGTCACTATGGGGTTAGGAAACACACTTCAAACCTCAAAATCATGAACTTTCATCGAACATCATGTGTGTTGTATTGGAGGAAAACTTGCTAGCCTAGGCCCTATCCTACCTACCTACATATTTAGCCCAAATTAGACTGTTGGGCCAAAAATTCCTCTACCCTAGGGATAATTGACCAAGTTTAAACAGTTTGGTCAAATGTATTCACTAACTAACCTATCTACTTGGCTAAGATTAATCAGTTTAGCCAAGTCTTATTCACTAAGCCTATCAACATAAATTTAAAAGACCTAACCATGATTAAATTGTATGGATCAAGTCATTATTATTGCATGGGGATTTTATCCATTTTATTTTATGCCCTCTTTTATTCTTTTTCTTTTATTTTTCTTTCTTTTATTTTCTTTCTTTTTCTTTTCTTTTTGAAAATAATTTGCAAAAAATAAAATATTATTTCCAACCAAACTACATCAAGAGTAAAATCTCTAGTCACTAGTTGATCCTATGAAATATAGGGTTATAACAGTGGCTCCACCTGGGGATGGTGCTCTCCTTGCGAGGTGCCAATAACCTATCTCCTGATGTCTATAAAAAACAAATCTCTCCACGCTTATTCTCCTATTTGATTTGTTTTTTATTTTGAGAATATTTGGTGGCATTGGTCAGTGGCTTAGGGCCTTCTTTGTGGGATTCAACCATCTAATTAATATCACCCACACACAACCTAAATGAAAAAAAAAAATGGTATGTACAGTGGAAAAAGATTTGTGATATCTTTATTGGGGTGGAAAATAATGCTTCAGCATCCTGTCGTTCACAGGTCCACCTGGCAGGTCTGTTCCATTAGTGTTTTTGAGAAATAATGTGTTATTTTCTTCTGAATGTCTGAATGGTGTAAGGTAATTTCCATAAGATATCAAATTTTCCATGCTTACCCTTATCCTCATTTCTAGAATCCCATTTTAGAACCAAGTCACCTAACTCAAAATCATCTTCTTTAGTCCTTCTGTCAAAAATATTTTTGATGTTCTCCTAGATGACCTGAGTCTTGTTGTATACCTCTTCTTTGGACTGCATTAAATTAATAATTTGATTTATTCTCCGTTGAACTTCATTTGGCTCTACTTGCGCTTCCTGCAATAGTTTCATGATAGGGAATCCTAAGGAAAGGGGAAAAACTGCTTTAGTTCCCTATACCAATTGGTATGGAGACATGACAATTGATCTTTTGGTGCTTATTTTGTCATCCCAGAGCACGAAAACCAACTTATTATGCCATGATTTCTTATCTTCTTGCAGTTGTTTCTTGAGAATGTTCACTAGAATTTTGTTTGAGGACTTAGCTAGCCCATTTTCTTGAGGATAATAAGTTGTTGAGTGTCCCAGAGTAATGAGATTTTGACTGCAAAAATCTATGAGTCTTTTGGATCTGAACATCGATGCATTGTTAGCTATGATGTTTCCGGGGCATCCAAAACCAAACAAGATATTAGTTTCTAAAAACTTGATGATAACAAAGTAAGTATCTTGCCTGCATGGTACAGCCTCGGTCCACTTGGTGAAGTAGTCTGTGGCCGTGAGGATCCACTTGTGTTGACCCGAGGAGGACAGATGTATTTCACCAATGAAGTCTAAACCCCATTGTTGGAAAGGGGCTTCAACTAAGATGGGTTTCATGGGGAGAAGCAACAACTTCCTTTTACCTTCGAAAACCTGACATTTATGACAAGAAGTAACTTTTTGATGAACATCAACAAACAATGTAATCCAGTAGAAACCATCTCTCAGAATCTTGTTAGCTATGGTTTTCCAACTTAGATGTCCACCACAATCTCTTGCATGGAAATCCTACAAAACCCTATCAGCTTTGTCTTTTAATAGAGAATTAAGAAATATACCACCAGGATCTTTCCAATAAAGATTACCTTCTAGAATACAAAATTTCAAGGCTTTCAGTTTAATAAATATGGCTTTGGTCTTAGTCAAACCAGGAAGAGCTTGTAAGTTATGAAGTACAAAAATGAGGTATGCGTACCAAGGAGAGTTTAAGAATACCTCATTTACATTTGGAGTCACCTTCTCTTCCTTCTCATCAACTGCAACCAAAAAATTAATATCTAGAGCATGAAAATTAGATTCATCCATTAGTTTGGCCAAACCCTGTCCTTTGATCAGTTTAGTAGGTTTTATTTCAATGTCATATTCCAGAATAATCACAATCCATTTTCCTCTCCTACCATATGGATTATCCTGATTCAAGATATCCTTTACCACTGCGTTCGGAACGTATGAAATTGTGTCAGAATAAAGAATATAGACTCTAAAATCCTTTATGGCCTTTACCAGGGAAAAATATTGTTTTTCCATTATGTTGTAGTTCAACGCAACGTCTCTCAAAGATTTTCTAAAAAATGCTATGGGTTTTTCGTACCCTTCACTATTTTTCTGCAACAACACTGTTGTGATGGTGTGTTCAGATGCAAAAGAGAAAAGATAAAATTCTTTGGTGTAATCAGGGCTGATCAAAACTGGGGCTTGGGTGAGTGCATGTTTCACCTGCTCAAATGACTATTTGGACTTAGTGTTCCATTTGATTTTTGTGTCCTTTTTCAACATATTTGTGATGTTCCTAAGAAGCTCATTCGATTTGGGTATGAATCTTCTAAGGAAATTTATTTTTCCAATGAATGATTGTATCTCTTTGATGTTCCTAGGGTGTTCCACTTTCTGGATGGATTCTATTCTATTGGGGTCTATTTTAATTCCATATTTAGAGATTATGTGTACCAACAACTTTCCTTCCTCTAAATCGAAAAAGATTTTCTTTGGATTCAATGAAATCCAAAATTTCCTTCACTTATCAAACATGCATATGAGATGTTGCAAGTGTTCCTCGTCAGATTTGGAGTAGATAGTCACATCATCCAGATATATGACTACAAATCTCCCAAGTTCATACACAAAATAAATATCCATTTCTCTTTGGAAAGTGGCATCAACGTTCATCAAACCAAAGGGCATATTAACGTACATGAAGGTTCCCCATGATGTGGTGAATGATGTCTTCTCTTGATCTTCTGGGTGGACAGGGACTTGGTTGTAACCTAAGAAACCATATAGTAAGGAGATCCTACTAGCTCCAACTACCTTTTGTAAAATGTGCTCCATTTTTGGCAGAGGGTAATTGTCTTTAAGGGAGACTTTGTTCATATTTATGAAATCTATGCAAAGTTTGATTTCACCATTTTTCTTCCTAGTAGGAACTAGGTTAGAAACCCATTTGGAAAATATCAAGGGAACTATAATTTTCGCATCGTTCATCTTTTTTATTTCTTTCTCTATCAGGTGAAGCAACTTGGGATTGATTCTCCTAAGTTTCTACCTGAAAGGTTTGCGTTCTTCTTTTATCGGGATCTGATGTTGTATGATGCTTGTGTCATAAGATTTTAATTCCTCATAACCCCAAGCAAACACATCCACGTATTCCTTAAAAAGTTCAATGTATTTGCGTTTTTGCTCGGGGGGCAGAGATTTAGAAAGTTTTATCATATTGGGTTTTTCTTCTGTTCCTATGTTGCACTCTTCGACCTCTTTACCACTAGCTTCAATTTTTGGTTTTTTGGATACATCGTTAAAATCGAACAAGTCTTCTAGCAGAACTAAACCTCTAGGAAACACATTATTTTTCAACTGTAGAATGTCGCAATCTATCTCATTTTCATTCAATTCAACTGCCTCTACTTTATTTTCATTCAACTCTTCAGAATATACTTTATTTACACTACCAATTTTATAAAAGATTTATTTACATCATCATCATCATTCTCTAAATCTATATTTGTACATTTGAACTCATTCTTACACTGTAGGAAGTCTTCAATTTAATCGTTATTCCTGAATACCTGCCAGTATCTGATGTTTTCTGGAACAGTTGGTCTGCACTTCAATTCCACCATGTATTTGCGAGTGGGACAGAAGGGTATTTTGCAGGTAGATGCTGACGTAGCCAACCCATTTGCTAATATGTTTTGTCCCTTGGGCATTACCTGCAAATCGATTTCAGTAAAACATTGAAGAACATCCAAAGAAGCATTTCTACAAGATCTAAGTCTAGGATGTTTAGCTACATACTCAGCTTTGATTTTCTTGATAACCAGTTCAATATCACCTCTTACCATAATCTATTTGGCACCAACTTTCTTCAGTAGTTTCAAACCGAGCATCAAAGCTTCGTACTCAGCTATGTTGTTCATGCATTGGAAGTTTAGTTTGTAATAATGGCTCTCTGAATACCTTGATATGTGATTATGTAACCAAAATCCAGCCCCAACTCCCTCTTTACTCACTACACCATCGAAATCCATGCTCCAAAAATCTATTGGTAGTTCCTCACTTTCCATAGTTTCAGCATTTCTCGCCTTAGTAACTTCTTTATCCTCTTTCAGATCATGTGTATCATATTTCAACTGAGCGATTTGTCCTTCCAAGTCACCATGCTTGTATAGAATGAAAGAATACAAATCAAAGTGTGCAAAGTATAGTGGGTAATTTTGCGGCTTTTCCTGAATACTGACCATATAATTCATCACGGTTTCTCTGTACAGTCTTCTCTATTGTCCAAATACCGGGATGGTGGCCTAGGACATATCTAGATGCAGGGTTCATTTCAACTTAGCTCCCCATGATCTTGATAGTAACATACTGTATTTTGGGGGAATTTCTGTAACTACTATATCCATTACCATACTCTTTGTTGGGATTTGAGCTAGGGTGATGCATAAATTCTTAATTATCCCTATGAATTTGACCTTGCTCAAGTTAAAAGAATGAAAATACTTGTAGGGTATAGTGACCTCAAGTCCCAACTTTTCCATCACAGCTTTGGGCATCAGGTTGTGAGACGCACCCGAATCCAGCATAGCATTATGTAGTATCAAGTCATGGATATTTAGGCTGATGTAAAAAGGGGCCACGACACCATTATTGGTTTGACCATCAAATTTAGGACCAAACAGGAGCTCTAGTTGATCATCAACAAGATTTACCGTGTCTGAGTAATTTGGAGAATCGACATTCAGGGCCTTTGTACATATCTCTGGTTCGATGCTCAAATATTTAATCACTTACGACCTGTAAGCGTTCTTACTCATCATCTCGGAGAAGGGAATGGGGATCTTCAGTTTCGTTGGTTCCCCTTCAAGGATGAAAGTAGTGGACGTTTTTCTTAAGCTCTGCACTTCTTCTTTATCCATCGGGGTTCTATGCACATGAGCACTTGGTTGACTAGTTGATGAAAATTCATTCTGCTTTTCTCTTTGTAAAATCTTGGGAGTTCTTTTTGTAGGAGATTCAACATTTTTCCACTCGTGGAATTTCTTGGGAGAGGATTCCGAGGTTTTATTTTTTTCGACTATTCTCTTTGTTTCAATAGCCTTCTTTTTTTCAAAAGCCTTCTTTAGAGGGTTTTCATTTGCCTTCTTACTTCTCAGGTTATACTACCTGTGTACCTCCATTATAGCATTTTCAAAGGCCTGTTGTTATGTCTTTTTTGCTTCCTTGTTTACCTCTATTTTTGAAAGGAGGAAGAGCTTGTGCTCTTCCTGAGTAAGAAAAATGGATTCATCATCGTGAATTCCCATGAGGTTTATATGAGTATTGTCCAATTCTTCAATTATATCCTCACCTTCATCAATATAATTTTCCTGGAGGGGTGGTCTGATCTACTGATCAAGCCCCCTCTGTTCTCTTTAATCCCTCGAATCTCTTTGCCTGATCTGGGGAGGATTTCTTCTAAAGTTCAGATTCTGAATCTGAGAAGCAGCTTGGTTTTCACTAGGTGGATTTTTGTGAGTTGTAGTAAGCCTCTCAATCATTATCTCCACAACTCTGGCTAGAGAATATAGTTTGGCATCTAAAGAGGAAGTGGAAGGCTCTTCCTTAATCCTGACCCTCCTTTCCGTTCTATGCTTGGCTCTTTTGGCTAAAAGATTTGATTCCACACTAACGACACTTTTTTGCATGTCTTCTAGAGTAGCAGAGTTTCTTTCTCTTAGCTTATATGACATGTCAACATCGAATCCATCGAGGAATTTCATTAATGCCAAACCTTGAGGTGGTTTGATATCAACTTGAATTGCATTGTATATATTATTGAAACAAGTGCAGTAATCATGCACTGTCTCTTCTTTGTTCCTTCTGATATTCTCATATTCTGACAAGATCTGGAGAGGATTTTTCTTTACCTCCCACCTGTCAAGGAAAATTCGACGAAAAGAAGCAATGTCAGTTATGGAAGCAACATGTAAGGTTTTGAACCACTTTTTGACTTCTCCAGTCAGACTCTGTGCAAATAGTTTCATCTACACATCAACTTCATCTACTTCCTACAAATCAAAATAATCGTTCATTTTGTCAACATGTTGTTGTGCATTCAGAGGACCAGTACTATCAAACTGAGGGAGTCTAGTTTGATAATCCTAATGCATGGCATGTAAAGGAGAAACAAACACCAATGGAGCATATCTTTCTGCCATGATTGGTGGAGGAGGCTAAAAAACAACCTGTGTGATTGGAGGGGAGGCGACAGAAGCTGTGGAAAATGAAGGGCTGGGAGGAGATGAATGAACTAGTTTAGGTTTAGCAGAAGTTGTAGCAATAGTAAAAGAAAAAAGTTTGACTGACTGCTGAAAGTGAGATTTGTCTAAGGCTTGATAAAGATTCACAACTAGAGCTTCTAGATTGTCAAATTCCTGGAGAAATTGTTGATCAACGTCAGCTCTGGGAGAAAGTATTTCAGGGGTCCTCGGTTGAAGGATGGTTTGATCTAAAACTGTTTCACTTACAAAGCTATCAAATTTTGATCTAAAAAGGCTTTGTTCAAAAGATATGTCAAACTTGAGATCTTGAAGGGAAACCAACTTCTCTGGGAGAGAAGGGGACCTATGAAGTGGACTATGACTCCCAGAACCCTCTGCAGTTTTTTTCTTTCTGAGTAATTTTTCGGGATTGTCTACTCCTATTGTAGGTTCTGGGTCTGGATGAGATCTAGTGAAAACTCTTTTAGGAGCCAAAATTTTTAATTTTAATTTTATTTTTAGAAACTTTTAACTATAATATACAAACTTTAACAACCTTTGAACATTATCTCTATGTAAGTTTAGACTTTATGATTCATTCAGAAATAAAGTTTTTTTGTCTAGGGAAAAGAAATCATAGGATATATAAAGTTTGTTCAGTTCCCCAGTATGGTTGCCACTATGTTATCGCTCTGTAAATTCCCAGAAGTTGTCTCTAGGTAGAATAAATTTACTAGAGGTAACTTTATCCAACCACATAGAAACTAGGATCTAGCCCTTCCAATTTCAGAGAGGGATCTCTCTGTAAAATTTAGCTTTGTTTTAGATTTTAGATGTTAGGCTAGTTAAATAAATGATACTGCATTGTTTGTTTTATAAAAATGGCTGACATATCGCTTACGCATCCATTGGGATATGGGGTTTGTTTTAGAAAGTTTGAGATCAATACAGATTTTATAAGGTGTTTTCACAGGGAAGGATAATCCAACTATTAGATCCTTTAGAATTTAAATGATGGATAACAGAAAAGATGAGATAATCAAGTATAACCAAGAAGCATTTAAGAATTTCTTAATCATAACATCAGAGGATAAACATTTAGATCTTTAAAATCCAGAAACAGAGTATACAAATATAAATTTTGCAACTTCAACTTATTTTAAATGATCAAATATAGAAAACATAAATGATTATGAAGATAGGAAAAACCATTGAACTAAGAGAAGAAAACATCACTAACAACTAACACGCAGGAAGCCTGTGAACTGTCCTTTTATTACTGGTAGATCTCTGATAAAAATTACAGTGCTTACAGCTTACTTGGGTGTAAAGATCAACCCTCAATACTTCGAAGTTTGAAGTATTTATAACAAAAATTAAAAATGGCCCTGACATTAATGATCGGGACATGGCAAATTCTAAATCTAACTAACTAGATAACATGATACAAAAATATAGGAACTAGTGATGATCTGTTGTATCCTTCATGCTGATTTTGGGGAAGGTCGTTGGTGAATCATTCACGTGACTTTGACTACTCTGCATGTTGACTACGATGGTACACCTCATCTCTCATTCGATCAAATTGCACAGATCCTCCCATCTTTGCTGAATGGGAATGGTAAATTTGAGTAGCCTTAAATAGATTTCATCCATTTTTGTATATTTGGCAAAAATCGGCTTGGTTATGAAAATATATTTGATTTTGTGCTAGATACTTAGGTCCAGCTGTAGAGTTTCTAGAAATGCCTTGCCTGTTATACTACCCTAAATTCCTGAAAACTTGGAACTATCCTTGGTGTTGTGGGGTATTCTACCCTATGGACTAACAAGCTAGGGCTTTAAACTTGTACGCAGGTCATGACCCTTCAGAAACAACTTTTAACCTTCTACCCAAATCTAAAACCCCTTTTCTCAGGCAAACATGGGAGGAATCAACTAACCTTTTTATCGATGGTTGAAGTAGATCCTCCGTTGAGCTTTTATCTCCTTGCTGCTACTGCTCCTTCCACAAAGCTTCCTGCAATCAAGACAAAACTACACATGCATGTTACTGATCTACTAGAGGGTTAGAGATAAAACATAAATCAAATAACATAGATGAGACTCATGTGTTTGGGACGGGAAAAACATCTTTTTCATTAATCTCAATATGAATCAACTTACAATGATTTTAGAGACCAGCCACTGTTCCTCGATCCTGATCCTGGGCTCCTCCTCTTCTTTTGTCCTCCAACTACTTGTTGCATGAATTTCTCCTAAAGCTTGAGGCAAGGCTAAAGGGTTGGGACAAAACGGACTTGGCAATTTGGCAGAGTTTCTTTCCTATGATTTTTCCTCTTTTGAATAGTACCCCTAGCCCTCCTTTTATAAGCTAGAAGGAGCTAGGGTTTTTGGTGAACTCTCGGCCATGCATGGCTGGGAGTTCCAGTTAACTGACAAAAATCTCTTTGTCCCGGCGGAAACTTTCCTGATTGTTTTCTTTGTTAGGTAAACGTGGGCTGTAGTGGGCTAGCCCGTGGTCACCCGCGTGTAGTAGAAGACCAGCAAGTGGTCCAACGCGCCCAGTGAGAGGTGAGGGCGCGGGTTGCTTGATTTAAGTGGTTTTTTGAGGTTTTGTTCAGCATGGCTTTGGCTAGGAAGAGGCATGAGTTGGCCTGATGCCAGGTAAGCCTGTGTGGTGCATTTTAGGGTTATAATATATGCCCCCTAATGTGTGAGGTCATAACAGAATCTGATGGCCGAAATAAATTACCAATTCTTTACCAATCTGTACTGATATGCTGAATGAGTGAGCCCAGGAATCAGGAATCAGGAGGTGTCATCTGCAAAAAATATCAAATGTCTCACCGAGGCGGCCATACCCATGCTCGGGATAAATCAGAACCATGGCTACCAATCAAATACACTGTAGATCCATGTCAAATAACTATAAAGAGTATCCACGAACAATACACAGCGGAGCTACATCCCGAAATCAGAAAGATATACATAGGAAGTATCCATCTCTCAGAAGCTGTCTTGGCCTGATGGTTGTACTTCAGAGCTCGAGCAACAAATTCAAAATCTTCACGACTCGGGTAGGAGTGTAATATGAGTGTACGAATGCACTACCCAGAGGTCTTCGATGGCTCGTCGGTTACGGACTTGATAATCTTGATGATCGGACTGAAGGCTTCATTGATTTCGAACAAAGACTTGATTGGACATTTAGGATGGCTGGGTATGCGGACAAGAGACATATTGTAGAGTGGCCGACTCAGGATAAGTAACAAACTTCCCTTGGACAATAGCACGACAAGTGATAAGACTCTGGCAGCATATCTGTTAATCATAAGTCTACGAAGTAGGAGGCAACGCAAACTCTCCATATGTTTGGAAGAGTAACCAAACGGTGGAGGACACAACTCAATATAGCGAGCAAAGCTT
>JZKD02S1412639.1:1557908-1584820 GCA_000966675.3 Picea glauca
AAGTAGAACTGTTGGGGGGATCCAAAATCTCTTGGCGGTCATAGATATAAGCGTTGCTAGATCAACCATTGATCTATGCGCACTCTTTAGTCTTTGGGCACGAATCAAAATGTGCAACAAAAACTTAGGATAATGCTCCTTTGTGGGTGTTTTCACCACTTCCTTTGCATTTTTTCACCATGGGGTTAGGAAACACACTTCAAACCTCAAAACATGAGCTTTCATCGAATATCATGTGTGTTTTATTGGAGGAAAAACTTGCTAGCCTAGGCCCTATCCTACCTACCTACATATTTAGCCCAGATTAGACTGTTGGGCCAAAAATTCTTCTACCATAGGGATATTTGACCAAGTTTAAACAGTTTGGTCAAATTTATTCACTAACTAACCTATCTACTTGGCTAAGATTAAACAGTTTAGCCAAGTCTTATTCACTAAGCCTATCAACATAAATTTAAAAGACCTAACCATGATTAAACTATATGGATCAAGTCATTATTATGGCATGGGGATTTTATCCATTTTCTTTTATGCCCTCTTTTATTCTTTTTATTTTCTTTTTGAAAATAATTTGCAAAAAACAAAATATTATTTCCAACCAAACTACATCAAGAATAAAATATCTAGTCACCGGTTGATCCTATGAAATATAGGGTTATAACACACCACATAAATGGAAAGCATGGAAAAGACGGTCGTGGAGGCAGGCTGTCAACCCAAGGTCTCCCTATCAATGAATTTTCCTACAAAGCCCATACTGATCTGAGATTGTGTCTGACAGAAGAATGCAAGTGCAAAATGACAGAAGAATGTGCATACACAAAGCTTTGAATGAAGTATCCAGGTCACACTGTTGGTGTTGGTAGGTTGTTCTGAGTATAAATACTCAGTTTTGATATTTTGTTAGGGTCGATGGTAGAGAAAATATTTGGTATTGTAAAGTTTTAGTAAAGCCTCTGGCTTCTGGTTATGTATCTGTATTTGAGACTTCTTGATTAATCTAAGTTAGCTTTATTCTTCCATCTTATTATGCGTTTGATACTGAATGTTCATGCTTGAAGGATTCACATGGATTATTGTGACTTTTTGGTAATGGGTGTTTGATTGCAGTGTTGTCGTAGTGTTTTGAGTTTCCTGAAGCTCCGAATCCAAGAAGATATTGTTTTCTGAGTTTTTCCTCCTTAGTTTGTTGGAAGACCTGATGTTCATAGAAGACATTTACATTTTATTCTCAAGTTCTTTCTCCTACTCACCCTTACTACAACTTACTGACTGAAGTTAGATCAATACCTCACCTATCTGTGCATACCAGTCCAATTTTCTGAGTTAAGACTAAACTTTCATGAGACTGCACCCATTTGACCCTTTTATAACCAACCTGTGACATAAAAATCTGATGGGTATCGAGCTTGCCTTTCCTGCAATCTGAAGGGATACTTCTGGTGCTAAAAATACTTATAGGCAATGTTATTGTACTCACGTAACTACTCAGTTGAGCTTTTATATTTCCCATTGATGGATCTGAACCAATAGACTAACTCCTCCCAAGTAGACAAAATCTTAGGAGGAAGGTCAAAGAAATCGGCCGTAGCCTTTCCTTCAAAGGAATTGATGAATAAGCACATGCAAGTATCATTGTCATTGGCTCCTATATTGTGACAAGAATTAGAAAATTCCACCAAGTGTTCATTTGTAGTGATAGTGTTATTTCCCGAAAACCTAGGGAGATTCTCTTTGAATTTAGGAAGTAGACAAGTATCAGGTGCTAGCTTAAGAGGAGAGGAAACATGCCATGGTGTGGTTGTGGTGTCTTCTTCAAATTGAAAAAGCCCATACTTTTTTATGACTTTGGTGGTATTTGTGGTAGATTGGACAGGGATATGGTGGCTATATAAGCTACCAGTCACTGACGAAGCTGAATACTGAGAGGAGAAAGCACTTCCATTGCCACTGTTGTCGCAAGAGTTGACTATAGGCTATAATGGAGCCAATCCTTAGCATATTTTAAATGAAAAACTAATTTGTAGATT
Source organism: Picea glauca (assembly GCA_000966675.3). NCBI lineage: Eukaryota > Viridiplantae > Streptophyta > Pinopsida > Pinales > Pinaceae > Picea > Picea glauca. The sequence continues at coordinate 1,559,939 of JZKD02S1412639.1, forward strand.
GATCAGTCATATGAGGCTTCCAGAAATAGGTTTGAAACATGACTTTCAATCACTTATAGATCGGAAATGAAGAGGCATGACCTCGTTTGCCTAATTTAATTGAAATAAGGAAGATGGATAGAAGATAGGGGATAAAGGAGACTGAAACAAAGAGTTAAGTATCTAATTCCAATAATTCTAATATTCATTTCAATAGAGGAATGAAAAATAACTTCGAAAGACAAACTTGTATATATATAACTTGTAATCTAGGCAGAAACAATCAAATTACAGGTCTTGTTTTGCTCACATCATGAACAGAGGAAAGATGAACCTAACAGGCTTCCTGATAAATGACTACAACAAAGGTATTACTGAATTGGAGCCATTACAAATTAAATATGTAAAAGAAGGAAAAAATATTGAATGTAAACCAGAGAAAACAATACAGGAAAAAAAAAATTACACAATGACAAGGTATAGAATCTCCTAGCATTATGTTCTATATCTGCTGAAAGAAAATGCATTACAAAACCAGCCTCCAAAAGGCTCTTGGGTTGTTCCCCCACATTTTCCAATGTTACAAATATGCCTCATATAGGTATTGAGGTCGAAATCCTCCCTAGGAGGTCGAATTTCCTCCCAAAAGATAACAATAGTTACAATCAATTTCTGGAACTTTCTGCCATAGAAAATGGGCCAAACTGTTGAAAACTGGGGCTGTGGTTATGGTTTTGTATCTCTTGAATCATGACATATGTATATAAATTGAAAGATGATTTTTTGCATCTGTTTGTTCTGAGAAAAAACCTCTCTCATTTCCCTGATATCCATTTTCATTTTCCCCAGATCTTCATTTTACAAACATGTGTCAAAATAGGAAAATATGAGATCCAAAAATTAGGGCTCGGAGATGGATTTGATTCTCCCAATATGTGACACCTGTGGGAAAAATGAGAGAGTCTATTGATCTCTGATGTGTTAGGCACAAAAGAATCCAACCGTTTCTCAAAATGATCCTCCAGTCGCTCAGAATCGTCATTTGAAAATGATGACTCAACACAGTAAAAAACAAACCACCACATTTATGAAAATGAACCTCATATTGCGGGGAAATTTTTACTGTCTTACCAAGATCAAAATGAAATTATGAAGACACTAATGGAAATATTAGGATCTGTAGATGTCTATCGACTATTCGAACATGGAAAATGGCCTCTCTAAGGCCGAGAAAAATGGTTTTTTTCCAATGAAGTTTTTTGTGTGAGGTTGGAACCCCAATTTCGGGCCTTTGGGATTTGGGGAAACAAATATGTGGTTATTAAAATATCTACGTTGGCCAAATCCCCGATGGTCAAATCCCCGAAATAGAATTCAACTTTTACATTGCACTCTTTTGGGCCTCTTTGTGAATTCTCTCCTTAGAGCTTTGTATGCGTGTCTTGTGACTTGGCATGTAGCTTATGGTGGATAGTTGAAGATAGGGACATGAATGATAGTGGACTCAACAATGCAAAAGGCTTGGCTTAAAATATATTTTTTCAAACTTCAAAATAAAATATTAATTTTAAAATTATATAAAATAATTTTAAAACAATATATGGAAAGATAAAAAATTGTAGTTTGATTGTATAAATGACACTCTTCACAATGAAGGAATGTGAAGTAGAACAAAATAGGAGACCTTGGGAAACTTTTTAAATCTTTGAGATCTTGACGGTAGAAAAGTCCGACGAAAATGGCGATAGATTTAGATTTTTTACTGCAACAGAAAGGTTGCGCCAAATGGTGCAAGGGCTTAATGGTTACACAAGCTTACGCCAAGCGACAAGGTTTTGAAACTAAGTGGTGTAACTAACATAAATTTTAGAGAAAGACACTGAGTTGAGAAATTTTCAATATTTGTTCCAACAGCCACCAGAGCCACCACTAGATGCCATCTTGTGGATGATAGGTGAGGGAGAAAAATATGAGTTGGATGAATCAGACAAAATTCTCCTTAGATAACTTTGTTGGGTTGATAACACAATGTTCCTTCTTCCTATTTCAGCAATAGGATTAATTTTAGGTGATAAGCCTCTTCTTCTTCTAGAAACACAAGAGTCTAAGGAAATGAAAGTAAGGCCAAAACTGAAGGAACAAGAAGGTTACTGTTGATTTCTAGGTTTTCTATCTCTAGCTTCCCAATGTTCTTGGGAACTAATATATCATTCAATTGCTTCCCATGAATGATTAAGCTCGACACGAGTATTGGTAATGTCTAAAATGGTGTTGAAAAAATTCAAAGCAATGCTAGTCTAATCTTGAAGACCAGGCTCAATATTGGGTTTCGTTGCAACAATCACAGTCATTAAGAAATAAAATAGTCAAAGAATCAATATCAGAAAAAAAAGTTGTATTCGATGCTAATCAAGCATAAAAATTAACCAAAGAGATATTGAAGATCTCCCCAGTATGGTCGCCAAATAAATGTTGAGGAAAAGATATGAAATGATATTACTCAAACATTTTCATATCCTTCTTGGCTAAATAAATATACACGGGAATATCACCCTGTGTTTATAGCCATCAAAATTGATATCTTAATTCACAAGTATTGTTTACAAGTGCGTAGGTTGTCTTTTTATAATTAAAAGATTGTTGAAAAAATCATTATTTATGTAATTTTCTGAACATATCATATGTTGAAATAAATATAGAGACAGAAGTAAAGACACCAAGTCAATAATAAAAACAGATGAGACATAAATCAATCCTTTATTTCATTCCAATTCATTAAAGAATCGTTCTATTTACAAAATTTCCTCAGGAAGTTTTGGACCAAAGTCAAACTTAGACGTCCCTGATGAAACATACAAAAGGACTTCTGACAGAAAATAAAAAAATGAACTTTAAAATATGGATCATCTTGCCATAGATTTCTTCCCACTCAACTCTGCACAATAACCATTGTCAATCAGGGAATCTAATTCACAAACAAACAACTCTACACAGACTATCAAAGATAGATCAACACCTTTGAAAAAAAAGTGTCTGAATGATGTAATTCAACCCTGAATTTTGTTGTCTACAATGGGACCCTGCTATCATAAAAAATAATTAGGCTTCTAATGAATTAAGGAATGAATGAAAACTGAATTATCTCAACAAAAACTCAAAGAGAAAACCTTAGTATGTTTCTCCTTGTATTCTCCTCTTGTTCCTCCCTTTCCTTTTTCCTTTAAGAAAACTAGAATTGGTTAATGTAGTTGAACTACTTCCTTAGTTAAGTTAATTAAAACTCAACCAAATTTTTAGTTAAGGGGGAAAAGTAATAAATCATAATAAGGGTTTTTTAAATAAATAATAACTAGTAGGTGGGACCCCTTGTGACTCCCTTTAGCTTCTAACAATCATAACACAACTAATTAATCAAACAAAACATCCCTCCTTGTGACACCCATTATCCAATTCATATTTGGCATTTTATATCAAGGATAATAGGAAATATTTCCCAAAATATATTACCCATATATCCAAAAAAATAGTGTGTTGTCCAAAAATTCATAAGTCAACTATTCTCAACAATTAATAAATAAAATCTTAAAATCCATATTTTCCACTCTGGGAGGCAATCTTTCCCTTGTTGTTGTTGTCACCTTTTGATATCTCTTAATTTAACTTAGGATGTGTGGAGCCTTTATTCCTAATCTCGTTGATCACATGAGAGAAATCGCCCCTTAAATGCATGCGGGAGGAAACAGATTTATCAGAGTCATTGTAGGGTGAGGAAAGGGAAACAATGGATTTTCTTTTGTCAGGGGCATGGTGGGCCTCGGTTTTCAACCTTTTGCTCACATGGGAATACTGAACTGGTGAGTGGACAGGGTAATCTTGGACAATTTGATTGATAGGCAGAGGAGCAAGTAAAGACAAATTAGGCTAGCCACGATGTTGGGAGACTGTTGGGAGGACAATCTCTTGCCATCTGTCATTTTCAGGAACTTTAGGCTGTAGTGAGACATGAGGAGGCATGGGGATACCAAGTACCTGTGGGGCTTGGAAGGGAGGCCTTTCAAGCCTAGGTTGTACCACTCCTTTCCCAATCCATTTAAAAAAACCAGCTTGAAATAGCTGGCCTAACTCTTGCGAGTTTGCATGAAAGTGTATGGAGAATATTGGCCTTCTAGGGCCCCTGTTCCAATTACCTCTTCCTCGATTACCTCTGCCATTTCTAATTTTTCTCAAAAAACTCATTCCCATATGCATAATTGATTAGCAAATAGTTTCTTTAACAACAATACATGACAACTGTTTTAAAATATGAAATAAAATTTGGCTCAGCAAGATATCAGACTCATGCAATCCAATCCATACAAATTGTTTAATAGTTGTAAATAAGCATGGGGTGAACAAGGGTTCTGGGATATGCGAGGGGTTGTAGTGAGTGAAAAGGTGTTAAAAGGAGGGGGGAAATATCATGGTTACTTCTCACAGGCATCAAACAATCAATTGTAACGTAAACCAAAATATATATATATCATTGTAATCCATCCCTCCGATCTTAAACGGTCATAATACTTCCCTAATTGTAATTAAATTTTAGGAACAGGGAGTGGATAATGAATATGGGAAGGTGAGGGGACTATAATTAGTGAAAATTTAAATAATGGTAGGGGGAAGAGAGGATATTGTTTGAAAAAATAATTAAGTAATCCATAAAATGATTTTGTATTCAAAACCATTATCCCAATACCAATTAACAATTATTGTGGTCGATTTAACCATTACTTTGCATTAAAATTGTTCAGTGTCCACATTTAAATCTTTAACACTTTTAATTAATACAGTGTCATCATATTCAAAATCAACATGACCTTTGAACATCCTGTGTAAAGAATTTTGTTTCCTCTCACTTCTTCTGTTTAATATTTAAAACAAATTCCAATGAACACACGGTCATTTGTTTCAACTCTATTCAGCATCAAAACCATCAACCACTATCCATAAATTATTTCCTCAAATCAAACAAAGACACAAGTTATTTTTAAAAATGTGCCCAATTCCATTCCTCTAACCAATTTAACAATTAAATTTCAATGGAACCATACTATTATGAAACTCGTACCCATCTCTGATGATACGATGCACAGTATCCATAAACCATACACAATAGGTAGCCAAGTCTCTGACATCAAATTTCCAATTTGTAGCGATCCTGATCAGGGCATAATAAACACACAACAACCACCAAAACAATTTATACCACGGTGTAGGAAAAAACAAACCACTCAAAACTCAAAGAACATTTATGTGACTGTACATGTCTAATTACTCCAAATCAAAACATAAAACAATGTTGAGTTATCAATCCAATTGTTATCACAAAAGGAGGCAGCAATTGTATGCCCATTTACAACTTCTCAAATCCACCAATTTAACTACGTCGAGCCATTGATTCAACTGTCATAATAAATAATGTAGCGACTATATACCAATAATAAAAACCACTCTCAACGTTATTTAACCAACTCATAACAGTCAAAAAATACCCAACAGGGTGTAAGTGGTGCATTTTTCAAAATTGGGCTCTGAATAATCTAGGGTTCGCTCGGTGGAACCAACATAAGGAGATTGGAGTCAACCATACCAACAACAGGTGAGAACCCTTTGAGACAAAATGGTGGAAACACAAGCTACATAACCATTAGCTTGCAAGACAAGGTGACAATGAACACATGAGTAGAGGCTTCTTGTTGGCCAGTAATAACACCAAGAACACGCAGGGCATAACCCTCATGGTTTTCCCCAAAAAAATGAATAATGATGATATAAATGCAAAGATCAGGTAATAATAACCAACCTTAAAGAAACCCTCTTGGGTAATAGAAACTGTAACTAACTGTTCACAAACCAATAATATAAAATGAGCCCACGACTAGGTGGAGAATGATGTGCAGTGACCCAAGGTGTTTCAAAATCACACATAGTAACCCCATAACACCAAAATACGACTGGGTATGGTGACAAAATTGCAAGGACACGACCAACAAGTCCATATGGAATGAAACCCTCCAACAAAAACCCATAAAGACAATAAATATCCTTCATGGCTTCCACCACATAGAATAATCAATGAAATCATGACTTCAACCTTCAAATTTACCATTTGCAACAAATAACACACAACAACTATTCCATAGAAACACTATGATTTTACATAGTTGTCAGCCTTAAGAAAAGAACAAACCAATACATCAACGAGCCAACATCTATTTCATAAACATAGCGATTTCATGGATGGAAAAAAAAACATACCTGTAACCAAATAGCCTTAAAAATGTGAGCTTGGTCGACCAGTTCCTTCCTCCCCTGAATATCAGAGCTTAGCCACAACGAAAAATAATTGACCAATAGCCAAGCTAGGGTGACAGTCAGTGGGGGAAGTATGGAGTGACGTGCAGTAAATGCACATCGCTTCCATCCTCTCCTCATTCAATTATGTAGTACACGCCAACCAATGAACATTAACCCATTCCATTAATCCATTGCATCGAAACTAACATCCATTGTTTTCCAAATGCACCACCCAATATCACATTAACCATTTCCAAAAATGCCATCATGTATATCAAATGTGCCTTCATATAACACAATAACATTGTATAGCCAATAACATTGCTAGTTAGGACTAACATCAACCCTTTTAAATTTCAAATGCATATAGTGTAGCATGGTATCACATAGTTTGCTTTCTTAGATTTATTCCATATTTCTCTTATCTTGTTTTATGACTAACATGTATCTTGTGCATGTGTAACATGTAATAAATCATGGTGCCAATATCATTGTAATAACAATTGATATAAGCCATCATGACATGGATTTTAGAGTTTACAGTAACAAAACCCACACATAGCATGCACTATCCATCTACCATTAAGTCGCAAATAAAACCAAGATTTCATCATCAATCATGTAGAACCCTGTAAGAAGTGTCAAACAACAACATAAATATCAAATAAGAACCTGATCCTCTCATCTACAATGGGGTCCCACCTATTAGTATTATATATCATTAGCTTATAAATAATAGGATTTAGCAACACTTTGCAGGAGAAATCCTCATTGTGATTTTTATCATCAACACTCTACAACTACTGACATAGTAAAAAAATATGAAGAGAGAACTAGAGGAGACAGTGCAAGAGTTCTTGGCCCATTTCATGAGGGTCTACAACTTAATCCTCACAGAAGTCTAGCCACCACCCAAGGTTGTGCAACTTTGATACGCCGAATCTTTTGACAACGATTTTACCTTGTTGTTGAGGGAGAGAAGATTTGCTAATTTAGACGCCATGATGAGTGACACAATTGAATTCAAAGTTAATTTGATGGAATCGGGAAAAATCAAACAAAACTTCAATAGAGGTAGGAAGAAACCCCAAGGAGATGCGCAACCATTGACTTCTCGACCCTCAGATGACAAGTTTGACTTAATTATGAAGATGATGGAGAAGCCTATGGAAAGAATGACTATGGGGAATAAACCTACTTCCTGAGAACAACATGACCTCCAACCCAGAAATCAAAACCTTAGAATAGGTCTGGTCGAGCAGATCAGGCAGAGGGAACATAGAGACTAGCATGGCCAACAAATAAGTCCCCCATTCCAAAATAATTATGTGGACAAAGATTTTGATCAGATGATCCAAGATCAAATGCATTGTTGTGATGACATGGACACATATGTGTTCTTGACAAAGGGAGAACATGATCAATACATGAGAGAAAATTATGATATTATATAGGAGACCGATGACACGTTGTCTTGGGAAACCGAGGAATTCAAGAAGGGTTATCACAATGCCATCATGTAATTCCAAAAGAAATACAACCTCAAGAGCATAAAGGCATCTATAGAACCTCAACAGACAAATCCCATAAGGGAACCCTAATCAGACACCCCTTCTGCAAGATGACCAAAGAAAGATGACTCAACCAAGGATGTGACTAAAAAGGGAAAGTCAAAGGAGGAGGTTCTAAGGAAAGATCCATAAACAGGCCGAGAGACAGGCATTAAGTTGGTTGAAAAACCACCCCTGCCCCTTAACTTTGAGAATGAAATGGACAAAATTAAAATCTTCATCCCATTCAAGGAGATCATCAAGAAAGGGGAGTATCAGGATCAAATTATTAAAATGTTAAATATGAAAGAGACTCCTGACACCCTGAATGTCCAAGATGAACACCCTGCAATTTTGTTTGGTCTGCACGTGGAAGAAACTAGCGATACTGAGGACTTTCCACCTTTCTACATCAGCCTCAAGATCCATGACATGAATTTTCATAACGCCATGCTAGATTCAGGTGTGTCGTATAATCTCATGCCCAAAGTGGTCATGTACGAGTTAGGCTTGGAAATCACCAGGCCCTATAAGGATCTTTTCTATTTTGACTCAAGGGAAGTGAAATGTTTGGGTCTGATCAAATATTTGGTTGTATCATTTTCTCAAATCCCTTCTAAGAATCTGGTTATGGATGTGGTTGTGGCCGACATCCCCCCTAAATTCAGCATGCTATTATCCAGGTCGTAGGCCATGAAATTGAAGGGAAACTTACAGATGGATATGTCTATGCCACCATTCCTATCTTCGACCAAGAGAGATAGTTGCACAGAGAGGTGCTACTCAAATACATGGTGAGTAGCAAGACCCAGTTGAATAAACACCCTATCTACTCTATCAACACTGAGATTGACTCCATATTTTACAACGACCTAAGATTTCAAGGGGAAGAGTCAATAACCATCAGAACTGTCGAGGATAAGGCTGTGTGCCAAGAAGAAGAATGCACAGACCCCAGATACCATAGGGAGAATGAAATTTGGAACATAATATTTGACGGAGCTATCATCAAGGAAGGAGCAGGGGTTGGTGTATGGATAAGTCCCCCCAAGGTAGGCACAAAACTCTTCTCTTACAAACTCACCTTTGATGTGTTGTAGGTGAATCCCCCTGTGGACAAGTGGATTCCCTCTTGGTATCTAGACTCCTAAGGCCAAGACAGAAAAGTGCTTAACATGGAAATTGACTTCCTTTTAGATCTAATCAAGCTAATCAATGAAAGAGAAGGAGAAAGATATGTACCTTATTAGCAAAGTTTTTCCTTGCAAAGTCTTGGCTAAGCTTCGATCCTGAGCTCCCTGATAGATCCTGTAAAACAAAAAAGGTACAAAATACTTCCTACTCTACTAAGATTAGCTCAAACGTAGATGTATCTATTGTAGACAAACTCATTTGGAACAAGAACAAGTTTGAAAGAAACAGGCCAAGCATTGATTATTAATGAGAATAAGTAAAAGTACTTACAATCCTTTGAATGAAGTTGCAACAACTTCTTCCAATTCTCCTTGTCCAACCCCTTTTCTCAATCAATATCCACTGATTTATTTGATGACATCTCACTCATGAGATCATAATTTTCACATCTCCAATCTTTTCCATGTACCTTTCACCATGAGAAGGCCTCCTTATATAACCTTGGAGAGGTCCAACCACTTGATATATCTTTGGGATGAGTTGAGGATTCCTCTCCTTCAGTTGAGTATCTCCCCTAAGATCATGCCTTGACCATTTATTCGAATCCAACTACCTTCAGGAATTGAGGGATTCTTCCATGATTTGCCTCAACAAACCCTAAATTTGCTTAGAAAAGGGGTAGCGCTCCCCCATAAGGGTGTACAGGGCACTCAAACACTCCCCCAAAGAGGCTCAGGGAGTGCCAACACTCCCTGATATTGGGTAGGGGAGCGCTCCTCTCCAAAATTCATTTTTTTAGTGGTTTTTCCAATGGGACTTTTCATCTTCCAAACTAACCTTTGAGGTGTCTTAAGTGCCTTTATGATGTCGTTAGAGGCACAACATAGGAAAGATGGAAGTATAATTTTTGTGACACTTGCAACACTTGTGGTCAAGATGTGACACTTGCGGCCAAGATGTGACACTTACAACACTCATAATGACAACACTTACAACGCTATCTAAGTGAGTAATTTTGAGGTGTAACAGTATGAAGCATTAATTTTGGGTCTGAGATTTTTGAAAGAGTTGGGTGCAAAGAGGATAGAAATGCATGGAGACTCTGAGCTCATGATAAACGAAGTGAAAGTTATATACCAGTCCAAGAACCCCAGACTTAGGGCATACATGAACCTTGTGTTGGAACTCCTCTAATAATTCTTGCAATATAATTTGTTAGTGATCCCAAGGGGGAAAAATCAAATTGTAGATGCCTTGTCCACCTCGGGTTCATTTTTTAAAATTCCTATTTTCCCCAATATAAAGTATGAGATCGAAGTCAAAAACAGACCGACGGTACCTGATAATATCAAGTATTGGAAGGTATTTGTTACAAAGAATATTAAAGTGAAATTGTGTGTGGTAACAACGAACCCTTTCAAAACCAGATAGATGGAAGGGACATAGTGAAACTAAAGAATAATATCATCCCCAAAGGATTGGTTATGTTGGAAAATATGTTTGATGAAAACGATGTGGCCAGAAATCCCAAGATTACTCTAAATGATGAGGATGTCAGGGATTGCAACATTGGGACCCAGGAGAATCTGAGGATAATCAAATTGTCAAAGATGCTCAGTCCAGAGATCAAGCAGAGATACATCAATCTCTTGAAATATTTTCTTGATGTTTTCACCTGGAGTTATGAGGACTTGAAAGTCTACAACACTAGATTGATTCAACACATCATACCCCTCAAAGAATATCAAAATCCTTTCAATAAAAATATAAGACAGATAAATACCCTTCTATTGCTACTAATTGAAAAGGAGGTAAAGAATCTTTTCAAAGCCAAAATGATTGTTTCTTTAAGATTTTAAAAATGGGTTTCCAACCTTGTACCTGTAAGGAAGAAGAGTGGCAAAATAAGGTTGTGCATGGATTTTCAAAATTTGAACAGAGTATCCCTCAAGGAAAAATACCCACTTCCTAATATGGACTACATCCTGAAAAAGGTAGTCGGATCCCAAAATATGTCCATGCTGGATGGTTTCTCAGGCTACAATCAGATCATGGTGGACCCAAATGACTAGGAAAAACTAGCCTTCATGACACCATGGGGTACGTTCATGTATGTAAAGATGTCATTTGGTATTATGAACGCTAGTGCTACTTTTTAGAGGAATATGGATATACTATTTACTGAGGAAAAGGAAGAATTTATCATGATCTACCAAGATGACATCATGGTGTATTCTGACTTTGATGAACAACATCTTGATCATCTGAAGAAGATCTTTCAGAAATGCAAAAAGTTTGACATATCTTTAAATCCAAAAAAATCACATTTCGGAGTGCAAGAAGGGAAACTGTTTTGGCATGTAATCTCAAAGTAAGGTATAAATATAGATCCCAGCAGGGTAGAAGGAATTATGAATATCAACACTCCTCAGATAAAAAAGGAGGTACAGTCCCTCTTGGGAAAGGTGAATTTCTTAAGAAGATTCATCTTGAATCTAGTTGAAATTATAAATCATATCACAAGCATGATCAGAAAGGGTAATGAGATCAAGTGGAGCCCCAAATCCAAGAGATCGTTTGAATACATCAAGGTATCGCTGACCAAAGCTCCCATATTGGCCATCTTAGATTTCACAAAGTATTTTATCTTGTTCTCTTTCACCTCGGAGCACACAATCGTTGGTGTACTATTACAGGAGGATGACCAGAATTTTGAAAATCCTATAGCCTACTTTAGCAAGATGCTCAAAGACTGCCCACTGAGGTATGATATCATGGAAAATAAATCGTACACATTAGTGAAATACCTTTGTTATCACCCTATAATTTATAGGATCAACTGATGACTGGAATTTTATCTCTCTAGTGTTTTTTGTTTGTCAAATGATTTTTCATTCTGCAAATAATTTGAGAAAAGAAAGAAAAAGAAAATAGAAAAGAAAGAAAAAGAAAAAGAAAAAAGAAAAGAAAGAAAAAGAAAAGAAAGAAAAAGAAAAAAAAAGAAAAGAGGGCATAAAAGAATTTCAATAAGAGCCCCATGCAATAACAGTGACTTGGTCCATACCTTTCAAGCATGGCCAAGTTCTTTTAAATTGATGTTGATAAAAATAGTGAATAAGCTTGGCTAAACTATTTAATCTTAGCCAAGTAATCTAGGTTAGTTAGTGAATAAATCTGGCCAGACTGTCTAATCTTGGTCAGATAGCCCCAGGGTAGAGTAAGTTCTTTTCCCAACAGTTTAATCTGGGCTAATTATCCTAGGAAGTTAGGTTAGAACATAGTCTAGTTTGCTTTACTTCAATAAAACCAGCTCGATGATGAATGTTGGACCATGCTTTGGATGCTCGAAAAGTTGTTTGCCTAACCCCTTGGTGAAGTGTAACATGAAAAAGCTTGGGAAAAACCCATCATATGCACTTATCCTAAGTTATCTGGGTGCATATACTTTCTGTGCCCACATTAATGCACCGCTCATATATCAACGGTCCAGATGATCACGCCCAAATCTACGGTGGGAAAATTTTTCTGGACCCCCCCCCCCCCCCGACCGTTCTACCTTTAACGGAGGGGGGGGGGGGTTCCGAAATCACTGATAATGCATGCACACATCTGGATGACCCAAGTTTCGGCACTCAGATCTATGGTCTGTATTGGATTCCGGACCCCTCCATCCATTATGCCTTTAATGGAGGGGGGGTCCGAAATGTGTGATAAAGATCGTGCACAGATCTACGGTGGAGAGAAAAGTGCGCAGGTCGATGGCTCAATGTGTTTTTCGGACCCCCCCGACTGGTCTACCTTTAACAGTGGGGGGGGGTCTAGAATGGAATATTACTCTGGCGGGCCCCCCTATCTATGCGTGGCATGAATATGCTAGTCCCGAGTCCCACCACCTCCTACTGTCTGACATACCTCGTCACCTCTGACGTCATCATCCACCTTTTCCAAAAGAGTCATGTCCCATAACTCCGTCATTCCTTCTCCCTCATTCACTCATGGCAAGTCCCCTCACCACGATTTTTTCCCCCAATTGATAATCGCCACATCACCCATCCGTATCCCTCAGTCATTGTCACCTGCCATCTCACATTCTAAATGACCCGCTGGCCATTTATTACTGGATAACTTATTCGTTAACTAGCTGACCTATCCCCCACGTCCAACAAATACCCATTTACTCGAAATCACCCTCACTCTTTATTCCTTCACTATTTACCCACTCATCGCACCAGAGAATTTACCCCATTTTCTTCTCCATTACAATCAATCACCCCCATCTACAGTCATCCCCACTAACATTGTTTTATTTGCAGGTATTGTTATAGTAATGGCGCCAAGATCAAAACGAACAGAAGGAGAGGAGAATCCATTTCTCCTGTCTCCTATTGATCTCAATAGGATTCCACTGGCCGACAAAGATTACTTAATCATAAACACTAAGTGTGATTTTGACTTCACAGACCTTCAATCATGGCTTAAAGAAGTTTTCCTAGACTAGGGTGATGAAATTGGACTCTGGGAGTCCAACCTGCCCCTATATCTCTTCCCCCAGATTCACCATTTCCCAGAGTTCACCCTCAAGTGCCAAGCCCGCTATATTCCTGAGAAAAGAGTCATTGTATCCTCGTCTAGGGAAGTTCTCTTCCTCATCACACCAAAAAGCATCGACCAAATGATGCAAATATCCCAAGCCAACTCCGCATCACCTTTTAACCTTGAAATCCTTACAGAATTATACCAAAAGATGACTTTTCCTCAAAAAGCTCAAATATTTGATCTTTTTCTTCCACAGTCCACTCAGATCCCCGCTACAAATCTCACTTATCCTTCCTCCATGTTCTCAACCAAAGGAAACTAGGTTATCATGTCCCTATGTGCCTTGTTGGGTTATTATTCAGATTAGTGGGTAGATGAACCCATTCTGGGATTTTCGTCTATTTTCTCCACCGATGAGAAGCCTACTACATAGTTCAACTTCAGCATGTTCCTGGTGAACAATATTCACAAGCAATTTGTCAATTTCACCATAGAAGGCATGTTCCAATATTCTTCAATACTAGCATACCTGTTCATTTTCTTCCAAGTGGACAAATTTGCTTTTTCTATGTAGAATATGGACGAAGATGGAAGACCGCAGGCAGTAACCGCATGGACTTCCCTGCTCAAACATAACTCCATGGAATTTATTTTCAAGTAGTTCATCAATCAATTCTACCACTCACTGGTGAGTATGCTTAGCAACAGACCCAAACCCAGGATTAATGATGAATTTCAGAGGATCCTACATCTTTCAGATCATACAAAGACTGGTGATTGGTACCTATACCAAGATCACACTAGATTAGAGTCTATGGGTGCGAGTTGGCCCCATATAAACTTCCCAAATACTTACCTGTCAGAATTTTTTCTCTGGAATACATAAGGCAGATGATAAACTTGGATGATATTCATTTTGTGTCGTTAAGGAAAAATAAACAACTCAGAATCAAAGGGTATATTGGATCTTTCATCTACAACAATCGAGGCACCGAGGAGGAAGAAGACAGGCTGCTGAAGGAAATGAAATTCTTCATGAGTTTCACATGGAACTACGATCCGTGCGAGATCGTTTCAGAGATGAGGGTAAAAAACAAGAATATCCCGTATGTCCATGAATCTAGGCCTGAGGTAGATAAATTTTCAAACTAGACAGGATGGGAACCAAACACTTTGGTTGAAACAGAACAATAGGACCCCTCGATCACTGTATCATAGACAACCACCCCGTAGGCTCCAAAGGAGAAAAGGCCTAGGCAGGATCTGTCACCTCTGGTCACTGAAGTGTCATTAGAATAATTTTGACTGCATACCAAGAGGCCAAAATCCAGTATGGCTCCTAACCCCTCTGGAGAAAAGGAAATTCCATCCACCACAGTGACAGAGGTTGATTAGTCTCTCCTCAAAACAAGAGGGAAGTAGATTATAACCACAGTTTTACCAAAGAAGACTACAGATACTCCACCAATCAACCAACTAGGAAAGATAGGACCAAAGCTGAGCATCTTTGAGAAATATGACTTGATCAAGAAAAAGAATCAAACTCTAACCAATAGCACATATGCCCAATTCTGGAAGCAGGCGTTGTCTGCACAACACAGGCTACTATCGGCGTTCGACACAGAGAAGGGAAGAATGCACATGGCATTCCTCCAAGCACAGGTACCAGACCCAAAGGTAATCATCGATTACAAAAGGGCCACTTTTGAATTCTAGACCAAGGATGTGCATCCTGCTGATCAAATGGATCTGCACATGCAGACGGGAGAAATGCTTTTCTCCACGTTGTCACATGCTTCCACTACTACCTCCAGGTTACAAGTGTCTCTGAACAACATCCAGACACAGTTGAAGCTAGAGAAAATATCATCCTTTGCCAAGGACAATAGGATCAATACATTGGAGGAACTAGTCCTCAATATTGGGTATGATCCCTCGAATGTGAAAGCAGTCAAGGAGATGATCAAGAAGAAAAATGTAGACATAGCATCTTTGAGGAAACAATTGAAGCTTCCACCAATAGTAGACTCGCAGTCAAAGGAAATAGCAGAGACAGAAAGAGAAAAAGATGAAATGCTTAAACTGATCATGGAGCAGAATGCACAACTGAAGGAAATGGAAGATGAGATGGAGAAGCTAGTGAAAGAGAAAGAACAGTTGAAACCAATGGAATTCATTCCATTGAGTGTAGTGCCACTCTCAGGAGTGAGCATAGCATCACTAACAGAAGTCCCATCAATGAATCCACTGACGTCTATGGAAAAGACGGTTGAATTGGCCAAATCTATGGAAGAGATGAACCTGTAGGAGATAGAGATTAACAGGCTCAAAAAGGAGATTGAGAACCTTCAGGAACTCAAATATTCTTATCAAACCATTTTCTCCAAGGAAAAACAGGTGTCAGACCAACTCAAACAAGAGTTACAACAGCACCAAAAGAAAACAGTGGTAGGTAAAACACTAGCCGAAGTCAAAGAAAGTGTCTGGACAGACATCACCAAGTCTATGAATGAGATATGGCCAATGATACAGATTATGTTTGAGAAAAATTAATTGGTGCAGAGAAGAAAATAGGCCATCGAGAATATCAGATTAGAATTGGGAGAGATTCCCACATAGGCTAATGAAATCATCAAATTCCTAAATTATAAAACCATAGAGGAGTTGGAAGAGCTGAGAATTGAGGATAGAACAGAGACCATCCTTGAGGTCAAGAGAGTCTTGACCAAGAGAGGACTGATGCTACAACTGGAATAAAAGGTTTAGGCCATGGACCAAGGGGTACAAAGGTTTTTCAACAATATTGAGGCTCTACAGAAGAAAGGTCTTCCTGGTCTGAAGGTGATAAATGACAAACTGATGACACTCCCAGACTACAAAAAGAGACTGGCCAATGTGGCTAAGGATAGTTTGAAGTTTTCAGTAATTCAAGGCAGCATCACTGGCAAGGCATTCGTAGATGCACTTCATTTTGACATCATCATTCATCAAGAGATCCGGTACATCTTCATCACCAAGCCTACTTTTGCCAAGTACATAGAAATGGATGAAGTCTACCGAAGGTTACTCAAAGTCATCATTCCCAGTCATCTTTGATGGGAATAGCTTTGTGACTGGATCGAGTAGTAGATGAGCTATCCCAGCCCAGTCAGGTATCCAGTCATATGAGGTCATGCAGAGGCCTCACCAACGGCTCACCTAGAAAACAACATGGAGTTGCGACACATCATCAAACAATTCCTAGATTTCTGTAATTTGTTAAGTTAGTTAGGCTAAAAATAGATTTACCATGTCCTAATCTTTAATGACAGTATCGTTTGTAATTTTGGGTTATAAATACTTCACTTTTCGAAGTATTGAGGGTTGATCTTTATGCCCTGCGAGCTATCAGACTGTAATAGTTTTCAAGAGATCTTCCATTAATACAAAGAGGCATTTATACAAGATTCTTGCGTGTATTCACTAGTGATGTTTTTATTTCTAAGTTTAATGTTATTCTCACTTAGTTATCACACTGTTTGCTAAATCTAATCTTTGAAAGTAACAAACATTGTAGGATTTATCTTTGTATACCTTGTTTCTGACTTTAAAAGATTTTAGTGTTTCATCTTCTGATTTTATGATAAAGAAATTCTTAATTGCTTCTTTTTTGTAATTGACATTCTCACCTTTTTTCTGCTATTTCTCATTTATGCTACTAAAAGAACCCAGCGATTACATTATCTCACCCTGTGAAAAGTTTCTTTTCTTTCTGGTTTAGATTTTATTTCATGATATAGACCCCATATCCCAATGGATGTGTAAACTCCCTCAGCCAACACGACAAACACTATAACAACAAAACCAACATATTTTATTTACCTAGCCTAATATTTTAAATTTGAAACATATCTAAATCATATAGAGAGATCCCTCTCTGAAGTTGGTAGGGATAGATCCCAGCTTCGAAGTGGTTGGATAAATTTACCTCTCGTAGATTTCTTCTTTCCTAACAACCTCTAGGAAATTTACAGGGCGTTAACATAGTGGCGACCATACTAGGGAAGAACTGAACAAATTTTCACCTCACATCTTCTTTTCCCTAGAAGAAAAGTTTGCTTCTGAAATATTGCAAAACTGAGAAAGAAGTAATGTTTAGAGGTTGTTAAAAACCTGTACATATTATTTTCAGATTCGTAAAACTAAAAAGTATATATATATATATATAAATCAAAAAGAAATCTGGCTCCTAAAGGAGATTATACTTGATCTCACCCAGACCCAGAACCTGCGATAGCCACAGATAATCCATAATAGTTTCTTAGGAAAAAGACCATTGCTAAAGGTTCAGTAAGACATAATCCCCTTCAGAATTCCCCTTCTCTTCCAGAGGAGCTTGTTGCCATTCAGGATCTCGACTTTGACATCTTTTTCGAACAAATCTTGTTTAGAACAAAATATGATAGCTTTGTGGCTGAAACCATCCTAGACCCAACCCTCTTGCAACCCCAGACTCCTGAAGTTCTATCTCCCACTGCTAAACTTCAAACCACTCACTCTGTGCCAGCTAGCCCCTCCTCATCCTTGTCTTCTGCCACCACCCCACCTATCATCCAGTTTGTCGTCTCGCCTTCTCCACCTATCATGGAAACCAGATATTCCCCCTTGGTGTTGGTTGCACCCCTTCATGCTATGCCCCAGGACTATCAAATGAGACTTCCATAGTTCGATGGAACAGGACCCTTGAGCGCACAACAACACATTGATAAAATGAATGATTATTTTGATCTGCGGGAAGTAGATGAGGCTGACGTTCAAATGATATTGTTTGCCCAGAGTTTGATGAGTGATGTTAAGAAATGGTATAAAGGTTTACGTGTTGCCTCAGTGCTCGACCTAACCGCATTCCAAAGAATTTTTCTAGACAGATGGGAGGTAGAGAAAAACCCTCTCCAAATATTGTCAGAATACGAAAACATCAGAAGAAATCAAGGTGAGACAGTACAAGATTACTGCACCTATTTCAATAACTTGTACAATGCAATTCCAGTCGATATTAAGCCTCCACAAGGTTTGGCATTGATAAAATTCCCTGATGGTTTTGACGTCGATATGTTGTATCAATTAAGGGAAAGAAACTCCACCACCCTAGAGGATATGCAGAAAAGTGCAATAAGTGTGGAGGCCAACTTGTTGGCAAAAAGGGCACGACAGAGGACAGAGAGGAGAGTCACAATCAAAGAGGAACCTTCCACATCAAACTCTGATTCCAAATCGGATTCCTTGGCCAGAGAAATGGAAAGAATGATGGAGAGACTTACTGTATCCGAAAGAAATCCTCCTAGAGAAAACCCACCAGCTCGTCAAATTCAAAATCCTAACTTTAGAAGAAACCCTCCTCAAATCAGGCAGAGATATCATATGGATCAAAGGGAACAGAGAGGTCCTGATCAATAGATCAGACCTCCCCTACAAGAAAATTATGTCGATGGAGGAGAGGAAGTAATTGAAGAACTAGAGGATACTCACATAAGCCTCATGGGAATTCATGACAACGAAGCTATTTTCCTTACCCAGGAAGAGCAAGAAATTTTTCTTCTCAATAAAACAAAGGTAAGTGAAGAAGCTGAAGACGCCGAACAACAAGCATTTGAAAATGCTATTTTGGAGGTACACCGGTAGTACAATCTATGAAGTAAAAAGACAGATGGAAGTTCTCCAAAAAAGGTGACTGAAACAAAGAAGACAGTCAAAATCCAAAAAGTCCTTGAGCCTTCTACCGAGAAGAGCGCTGAAAAGGGTAATGTTGAAGTTCCAGCAAAAAGAAACCTTACCATTCTGAAAAGATCATTGCAGTCTGAGGTTTCATCAATAAACCCACCAAATACTTCTGGCTAGAAGATTGTGGTGGAAAAATCAGAATTGATGAGCCAAAGCAGAGCATCTACACCTTTTAGCCTCGAAGGGGAATTAGCCAAAGTAAAAATTCCCATTCCCCTTTCCGAGTTGTTGAGCAAAGATGCTTACCGTTCACAGGTGATTAAAGTGCTAACCATTGAACCTGATATAGGTACGAAGGCCTTAATTGTTGGATCAACGAATCATTCAAATACTGTGAACCTTACAAATGATCAACCTGAACTCTTGTTCAGACCTGAAGTGGATGGTCAAACCGACAATGGTGTTGTCTCTCCTTTTTACATCAGTCTTAATATACACGACCTGATTCTGCATAATGTTATGTTAGATTCGGGTGCTTCCCATAATTTGATGCCTAAAGCAGTGATGGAAAAACTGGGACTTGAGGTTACCATACCTTACAAGGAATTACACTTGTTTGACTCCAGTAAAGTTAGATGTATCAGTTTGATCAAGGATCTGTGTATCATACTGGTTTAGATTCCCACAAAAAGCATGGTCATGGATGTTGTGGTTGTAGACATTCCCTTGAAATATGGTATGTTGTTGTCCCAGTATTGGGGGGCCAAGTTGAAAGGTACTTTGTAGTTGGATATGTCGTATGCCACTATCCTAGTTTTTGGTCAATAGAGAAGACTATACAGAGAAACACTGATGAAGTACATGGTTAGCAGCCAAGAAAAACCACAAAACTATCTTCTGTACTCCGCACATTCTGACCTGGACTCCTTCATCCTATACAACTATGGTGATACGAGAGAACAAATCATTCAACTGGAAGAAGATACATCTGGTCCGGATGAAGGTCAAGAAATCGTTGATGCAGAAAGAAAGAAAAATGTGATAACTGAAGAATTGCCAGTGGATTTCTGGAGCATGGGCTTTGATGGAGCTGTAAGCAAAGAAGAATCTAGAGCAGGAGTTTGGTTGCATAATCACAGATCCAGGTATTCAGAAAACCATTCTTACAAATTAAATTTTCAATGCACTAACAATATTGCCGAGTATGAAGCCTTGATGCTCAGTCTGAAACTTCTAAAGAAGGTTGGTGCCAAACAAATTATGGTAAGAGGTGATTCTGAATTAATAATCAAACAAATTAAAGGTGAGTATGTAGCAAAACAACCCCGTCTTAGAGATTATAGGAATGTTGTTATGGATGCTCTTAAATGTTTCACTGAGGTTGATTTGCAGGTGATTCCTGGGGGACATAATATTTTGGCAGACGGGTTAGCTACGTCAACAGCCACATGCAAGATACCTTTTCGTTCCACTCACCCATACACAGTGGAGGTGAAATGCAAACCAACTGTTCCAAACAACATCAGATATTGGCAGGTATTTGGTAATGATGATCAAATTGAAGATTTTATGTAATGTAAAAATGATTTCGAGTGTACAAACATAGACTTAGAAAATGAAGATGAAAATGTAAAAAGACCTGATTTTGGAAATGATAGTGTAAATAAGATAGATTCGGAAGAGTTAGGTGATGATGATATAGAAGATGATGTTTTGCATTTGAAAAGTAATGTTTTACCTAGGGGTTTAGTTCCTGTAGAGGACTTATTTGATTTTAATGATGTAGCTAAAAAACCGAAAATTGAAGCCAGTGGTCAAGAAGTAGAAGATTGTAATATAGGGACAAAAGAGAAACCTAGGATGGTGAAACTTTCCAAATCATTACCCCCTAAGAAGAAACTCAAATACATTGAGCTTTTCAAGGAATATTCAGACGTATTTGCCTGGGGTTATGAGGACTTGAAAGCTTATGACACTAGCATCATACAACATAGGATTCCAATAAAAGAAGACCAAAAACCTTTCAAATAGAAACTTAGGAGAATCAATCCCAAGCTACTTCCCCTGATAGAAAAAGAAATCAAAAAAATGTACGATGCTAAAATCATAGTCTCGTTATGGTTTTCCAAATGGGTTTCAAATTTGGTCCCAACATGAAAGAAATCTGGAGAAATCAGGCTTTCCATTGATTTCCGAAATTTGAATAAGGTCTCTCTGAAGGACAATTACCCACTACCAAAAATGGACCACATATTACAAAGGGTAGTCGGATCCAGTCAAATCTCTTTACTGGATGGGTTCTCGGGTTATAATCAGGTTCTCGTTCACCTAGATGACCAAGACAAAACCGCTTTCACAATACCATGGGGTACTTTCATGTATGTGAAAATGCCTTTTGGGTTGATGAACACCGGGGCCACTTTCCAGAGAGCAATGGACATCGCTTTTGTGGAAGAACTCAACAAATTTATTGTCATCTATGTGGATGACGTAATTGTGTTTTCCCAATCTGACAATGAGCACTTACGACATCTTAGATGAGTTTTTGAGAAATGAAGGAAATTTGAGATTTCTTTAAACCCTAAGAAGAGCCTTTTCGGATTAGAGGAAGGTAAACTGCTAGGGCACATAATATCTAAATACGGAATTAAAATAGACCCCAGCAGAATCGAGGCCATTCAGAAATTAGAACACCCAAGAAACATCAAAGAGTTATAGTCTTTTATCAGAAAAATAAACTTTCTACGAAGATTCATACCCAACCTGGCTGAGCTTCTCAGAAACATCACAAACATGTTAAAAAATGACAAAAAAATAAAATGGGACACCAAGTTTAGGCAGTCTTTTGAACAAGTTAAATGCGCACTCACGCAGGCTCTAGTCCTGATCAGTCCTGACTTCACCAAATATTTTTATCTTTTTTCTTTCGCCTCTGAACATACCATTGTAGCAGTATTACTGCAGAAAAACAACTAAGGGTGTGAACAATCCATAGCCTTTTTCAGTAAATCTTTAAGAGATGCTTCTTTGAATTATAAAATAATGGAGAAACAAGCTTTTGCCTTGGTGAAAGCCATAAAAGATTTTAGAGTATACATTCTCCATTCCCACACCATTGCATATGTTCTGAATGCGGTATTAAAAGAAATTTTAACCCATGACAATCCGGACGGCCGAAGAGGAAAATGGATTGCTATCATTCTAGAGTATGACATAGAGATTAAGCCTACTAAACTGATTAAAGGACAAGGTCTTGAAAATTTAATGGCTGAATCAAATTTCCATGCTCTTGACATTAATTTCTTAGCAGCAACAGATGAAAAGGGTGAGTAGGTGACTCCAAGAGTGAGAGAGGTATTTCTCAACTCTCCATGGTACGTAGACCTTATATTTGTTTTGCATAATTTACAAGTTCCCCCTGGTCTGACCAAGACTAAAGCTAGGTTTTTGAAATTGAAATCATTAACATTCTATATCCTAGAAGGCAATCTGTATTGGAAAGATCCTGGAGGTATTTTGTTAAATTGTCTATTAAAGGATGAAGCTAACAAAGTACTGTAGGAGTTTCATGTAGGAGACTGTGGTGGTCATCTGAACTGGAAGGCTACAGCCAACAAAATCCTCAGAGATGGATTCTATTGGCCAACTCTATTCGTCGATGTGCATCATAAAGTGACTTCGTGTCATCAATGTCAATTGTTTGAAGGCAAAACAAAACTTCTCCCTCTACCCCTGAAACCAATCTCTGTTGAAGCCCCTTTTCAACAATGGGGATTAGACTTCATTGGATAAATACATCCCCCTTCTTCGGGCCAGCACAGGTGGATTCTTACTGCCACATATTATTTTACAAAATGGATCGAAGCAGTACCAAGCATGCAAGCCACTGATTATGCCATTATTAAGTTTATTGAAAATAATATCTTGTCTTGCTTTGGATGTCCTAGAAATATTATAACTGACAATGTAGTTTCTTTTCAATCTAAGAAACTCATAGATTTCTACAACCAGTATCATATTGGTTTCGGTCATTCCACAACTTACTACCCTCAGGGAAATGGGGTGGCAGAATCATCAAATAAAACCCTGGTAAACATTATCAAGAAAACTTTGCAGGAAAACAAGAAGTCGTGGCATAACAAGTTGGTTTTCGCACTATGGACAAACAGACTGACCACCAAAAGGTCAATCGGTATGTCACCATATCAGCTGGTTTATGGCACAGAAGCAGTCTTTCCCACTTCCTTAGGAGTCCCTGTCATGAAATTGCTGCAAGACATGCAAGTTGAGCCAAACGAATCCCAAAAAAGGATCAACCAGATGATCCATCTGCAGCAGACCAGAGAAGAAGTATACAACAAGACTCAGGTAGTCCAAGAAAGCATTAAGAAGATTTTTGACAAAAGAACCAAAGAAGACAATTTCAAGCTAGGAGATTTGGTGTTGAGATGGGATTCCCGAAATGAAGACAAGGGAAAGCATGGCGAATTCGATAGTCTATGGAAGGGACGATACATGATTCAAGAATTCATAGGAAATAACGCTTCCTTTCTAAACAACAGTGATGGGACAGATCTGCCAGGAGGACCTGTAAATGGCAGAATGCTGAAGCATTATTCACTGCCTCAGTAGAGACCTTAAGTCACAATTTCCATTGTACAAACCATTTTTTATTTTTCTTCCGAGTTTAAGAGTGAATAACTTTGGTCAGTTGGTTGAAGCCTAAAGAGAAATCCCTAAGCTGCTGACCACTATTTTCCATTTTTCAAAAATAAAACCAATCAAGCAACAAAAGCAACTAGGGAGGAAGTTTCAGAACATCAGGAATCAGGATTCTTGGCACTTCACAAGGAGAGTGCCATCCCCAGGTGGAGTCGTTGTTATCACCCTATAATTTATAGGATCAACTGGTGACTGGAATGTTATCTCCCTAGTGTTTTTTGTTTGTCAAATGATTTTTCATTCTGCAAATAATTTGAGAAAAGAAAGAAAAAGAAAATAGAAAAGAAAGAAAAAAAAAAAAAGGGCATAAAAGAATTTCAATAAGAGCCCCATGCAATAACAATGACTTGGTCCATACCTTTCAAGCATGGACAAGTTCTTTTAAATTGATGTTGATAGAAATAGTGAATAAGCTTAGCTAAATTGTTTAATCTTAGTCAAGTAATCTAGGTTAGTTAGTGAATAAATCTAGCCAGACTGTCTAATGTTGGTCAGATAGCCCCAGGGTAGAGTAAGTTCTTAGCCCAACAATTTAATCTGGGCTAATTATCCTAGGAAGTTAGGTTAGAACATATGCTAGTTTGCTTTACTTCAATAAAACCAGCTCGATGATCAATGTTGGACCATGTTTTGGATGCTCGAAAATTTGTTTGCCTAACCCCCTGGTGAAGTGTAACATGAAAAAGCTTGGGAAAAACCCATGATATGCACTTATCCTAAGTTCTCTGGGCACATATACTTTCCGCGCCCACATTTACGCACCAATCATATATCAATGGTCCAAATGATCGCGCCCAAATCTATGGTGGACAAATCCTTCTGGACCCCCCAGACCGTTCTACCTTTAACGGGGAGGGTTCCAGAATCGTTGATAATGCATGAACGCATCTGGATGGCCCAAGTTTTGGCACTCATATCTACGGTT
>JZKD02S1412639.1:1584830-1599913 GCA_000966675.3 Picea glauca
CATGGCATGAATCTGCTGGTCTCGAGTCCCACCGCCTCCTACTATCTGACATACCTTGTCACTTCTGATGTCATCATCCACCTTTTCCAAAAGAGTCACATCCCATAACTCCGTCAGTCCTTCTCCCTCATTCACTCATGGAAATTCCCCTCACCATGATTTTTTTCCCCAATCGATAACTGCCACATCACCCATCTGTATCCATCAGTCATTGTCACCTACCATCTCACATTATAAATGACCCATTGGCCATTTATTACTGGATAACTTATCTGTTAACCAGCTGACCTATCCCCCGCGCCCAACGGATACCCATTTACTCAAAATCACCCTCACTCTTCATTCCTTCACCATTTACCCACTCATCGGAATAGAGAATTTACCCCGTTTTCTTCTCCGTTACAGTCAATCACCCCCATCTACAGTTGTCCCCGCTAACATTGTTTTATTTGCAAGTATTGTTACAGTAATGGTGCCAAGATAAAAATGAATGGAAGGAGAGGAGAATCCATTTCTCCCACCTCCTGTCGATATCGACAGGATTCCACTGGCCAACAAAGATTACTTCATCATCGACACTAAGTGTGATTTCGACTTCGTAGACCTTCAATCATGGCTTAAAGAAGTTTTCTTGGACCAGAGTAAAAAAATTGGACTCTAGGAGTCCAAACTGCCCCTGTATCTCTTCCCCCAGTTTCACCATTTCCCAGAGTTCACCCTCAAGTGACAAGACCACTATATTCCCAAGCAAAGAGCCATCGTATCCTCGTCCAAGGAAGTTATCTTCCTCATCACGCCAGAAACCATCGACCAAATGATGCAAATATCCCGAGCTAACTCTGCATCAACTCTTAACCTTTAAATCCTTACAGAATTATACCAGAATATGACTTTTCCTCAAAGAGATCAAATATTTGAGCTTTTTCTTCCATAATCCACTCAGCTCCCTGCTACAAATCCCCCTTGTCCTTCCTCCATGTTCTCAACCAAAGGAAACTAGGTTATCATGTCCCTATGCGCCTTGTTGGGTTATTATTCAGATCAGTGAGTAGATGAACCCATTCTGGGATTTTTGTATATTTTCTCCACCGATGAGAAGCCTACTACACAGTTCAACTTCAACACGTTCCTGGTGAACAATATTCACGAGCAATTCGTCAATTTTGCCACAAAAGACATGTTTCGATATTCTTTAATACTGGCATACCTGTTTGTTTTCTTCCAAGCGGACAAATTTGTTTTTTCCATGCAGAAGATGGACGAAGATGGCAGACCACGGGAAGTAACTGCATGGACTTCCCTGCTCAGACATAACTCCACGAAATTCAGTTTCAAGCAGTTCATCGATCAATTCTACCACCCAGTGGTGAGTATACTTAGCGATAGACCTGAACCCAGGATTAACGACAAACTTCAGAGGATCCTACATCTTTCGGATCATACAAAGACTAGTGATTGGTACCTATACCAAGATCACACTGAGATTAGAGTCTATGGGTGTGAGTTGGCCCCGTATAAACTGCCCAAATACTTACCTGTCAGAATTTTTGATCTGGAATACATGAGGTAGATGATAAACTCAGATGATATTCATTTTGTGTCATTAAAGAAAAAGCAATAGCTCAGAATCAAAGGGAATATTGGGTATTTCATCTGCAACAATCGAGGCGCTGGGGAGGAAGTAGACGGGCTACTGAAGGAAATGAAATTCTTCATGAGTTTCACATGGCACTATGATCTGTGCGGGATCATTTCAGAGATGAGGGTAAGAAACAAGAATATCCCGTATGTCCACAAATCTAGGCCTGAGGTAGAGAAATTTGCAAACCAGACAGGATGGGAACCAAACACTTTGGTTGAAACAGAACAATAGGACCCCCTAGTCACTGTATCATAGACAACCACCCCGCAGGCTCCAAAGGAGAAAAGGCCTAGGTAGGATCTGTCACCTCCGGTCAGTGAAGTGTCATTAGAAGAATTTCAACTGCATACCAAGAGGCCAAAAACCAATATGGCTCCTGACCTATCTGGAGAAAAGGAAATTCCATCCACCGCAGTGACAGAGGTTGATCGCTTTCTCCTCAATACAAGTGGGAAGCAGATTATAACCACAGTGTTACTAAAGAAGACTAAAGATACTCCACCAATCAACCAGCCAGGCAAGACAGGACCAAAGCTAAGCATCTTTGAGAAATATGACTTGATCAAGAAAAAGAATCAAACTCTAACCAACAGCACATACGCCCAATTCTAGAAGCAGACTTCGTCTGCACAAAACAGGCTACTATCGACGTTCAAAACAGAGAAGGGAAGAATTCACATGGCGTTCCTCCAAGCATAGGTACCAGACCCAAAGGTAATAACCGATTACAAAAGGGCCACTTTTGAATTCTAGACCAAGGATGTGAATCCTGCTAATCAAATGGATCTGCATAGGCAGACAGGAGAAATGGTTTTCTCCACGTTGGCACATGCTTCCACTACTGCCTCTAGGTTACAAGTGTCTCTGAACAACATCCAGACACAGTTGAAGCTGGAGAAAATATCATCCTTTTCCAAGGACAACAGGGTCAATACATTGGAGGAATTGGTCCTCAAGATCGGGTATGATCCCTCGAATGTGAAAGCAGTTTAGGAGATGATCAAGAAGAAATACACAAAAATAGCATATTCGAGGAAACAATTGAAGCTGCCACCAACAGTAGACTCACAGGCAATGGAAATAGCAGAGACAAAAGGAGAAAAAGATGAAATGCTTAAATTGATCATGGAGCAGAATGCACAACTGAAGGAAATGGAAGTTGATATGGAGAAGCTAGTGAAAGAGAAAGAACATTCAAAACCAATGGAAGTCATTCCATTGAGTGCAGTGCTACTCTCAAGAGTGAGAACATCATCACTAGCAGAATTCCCATCAGTGAATCCACTGACGTCAATGGAAAAGAAGGTTGAATTGGCCAAATCTATGGAAGAGATGAACCTGCAGGAGATAGAGATTAGCAGACTCAAAAAGGATATTGGGAACCTTCAGAAACTCTAATATTCTTATCAAACTAGCTTCTCCAAGGAAAAACAGGTGTCAAACCAGATCAAACAAGAGTTACAACAGCTCCGGAAGAAAACAGTGGCAGGGAAAACACTGGTCGAAGTCAAAAAAAGTGTCTGGACAGACATCACCAAGTCTATGAATGAGATATGGCCAATGATACAGATTATGTTTGAGCAAAATGAATTGGTGCAGAGAAGCAAATAAGCCATCGAGAATATCAGATCAGAATTGGGAGAGATGCCCACACAGGTTAATGAAATCATCAAATTCCTAGATTCTAAAACCAGAGAGGATTTGGAAGAGTTGAGAATTGAGGATAGAACAAAGACCATCCTTAAGGTCAAGAGAGTCTTGACCAAGAGAGGAATTATGCTACAACTGGAAGAAAAGTTTTAGGCCATGGACCAAGGGGTACAAAGGTTTTTCAACAAGATTGAGGATCTACAGAAGAAAGGTCTTCCTGGTCTGAAGGTGATAAATGACAAACTGATGACACTCCCAAACTGCAAAAAGAGACTGGCCGATGTGGCTAAGGATAGTTCAAAGTTTTCAGGAATTCAAGGCAGCATCACTGGCAAGGCATTCCTAGATGCACTTCATTTGGACATTAGCATTCAACATGAGATCCGGTACATCTTCATCACCAAGCCTACTTTTTCCAAGTACACAGAAATGGATGAAGTCTACCGAAGGTTACTCAAAGTCAACATTCCTAGTCATCTTTGATGGGAAGAGATTTGTGACTTGATCAAGTAGTATATGAGTTGTCCCAGTCGATTTAGCTATCCAGTCAGATGAGGTCATGCAGAGGCCTCACCAACGGCTCACCCAGAAAACAACATGTAGTTGTGACACATCATCAAACAGTTCTTAGATTTCTGTAATTTGTTAAGTTAGTTAGGCTAAAAATAGATTTACCATGTCCTGATCTTTAATGACAGGATTGTTTGTAATTTTGGGTTATAAATACTTCACTTTTCGAAGTATTGAGGGTTGATCTTTACGCCCTATGATCTATCATACTGTAATATTTTTCAAGAGATCTTCCATTAATACAAAGAGGCATTTTTACAGGATTCTTGTGTGTATTCACTGGTGATGTTTTTCTTTCTAAGTTTAATGTTATTCTTGCTTAGATATCACATTGTTTGCTAAATCTAATCTTTGAAAGTAACGAACGTTGTAGGATTTATCTTTGTATACCCTATTTCTGACTTTAAAAGATTTTAGTGTTTCATCTTTTGATTTTACAATAAAGAAATTCTTAATTGCTTCTTTGTTGTAATTGACATTCTCACCTTTTTTCTGCTATTTCTCATTTATGCTACTAAAAGAATCCAGTGATTACATTATCTCTCCCTCTAAAAAGTTTCTTTGCTTTATGGTTTAGATTTTATTTCATGATACTGACCCCATAGCCCAATGGATGTGTAAACTCTCTCAGCCAACCCGACAAACACTATAACAACAAAACCAACATATTTTATTTACCTAGCCTAATATTTTAAATTTGAAACATATCTAAATCATATAGAGAGATCCCTCTCTGAAGTTGGTAGGGATAGATCCTAGCTTCGAAGTGGTTGGATAAATTTACCTCCCTTAGATTTGTTCTTTCCTGACAACCTCTAGGAAATTTACAGGGAATTAACAACCTCAAGGAGTTCAAGACTTATATACTACATTCTCGTGTTATTTATTACATGCCGAACAACACAATCAGATACATCTTGACTCAGTCTGACCTTGAGGGGAGAAGAGGTAAATGGATCATTATCATGATGGAATATAACCTCAAAATCAAGCCCACAAAGTTGATTAAGGGTGAAGGGCTTGCAAAACTGATGGCGCAATCAAACTACGACATTATGGGAATAAACTTCATTGTTGATCTGTCGGATAACCCTCAAGAAGAATAAGTCCCACAGGTGTCTGAAAAATTCATCGTTTCACCTTGGTACGTGGACATTATTCATGTGTTGAGAAATTTGCAAGCCCCTCCAAGGTTAATTAAAACCAAGGCCAGGTTTTTAAAGTTGAAGGCTGCTAAGTTTGGCATCTTATATAACTCTCTGTATTGGAAAGATCTGTGAGGGATATTTCTAAGTTGTTTGCTAGAAGATGATGTGGAACAAGCCATTAGAGAGTTCCACAAAGGTGACTGTAGGGGGCATCATTACTGGAAAACCACCGTGCATAAAATCTTAAGGGCAGGTTATTATTGGCCCAACATTTTCGCAGATGTTTACAAAGAATTTTCCAGTTTCCATGAGTGCTAGATATTTGATGGAAGGAGAAAGCTACAACCCCTGTCGCTGAAACCAATCTCGGTCAAAGAATCATTCATGCAATGGGGCCTAGAATTTATAAGAGATATTCATCCTCCATCCTTGTCGCAACACGGATGGATACTTACAACTATGGATTACTTCACCAAATGGATCGAAGCAGTCCCAATGAGGCAGGATACTGACATGATCATCATTCATTTTATGGAGACCATCATATTGTCTAGTTTCGGGTGCCCTATCAAGATCATCATGGATAACATAGAGGCATTTAAGTCCAAGAAAATGGAAAAGTTTTGTAATGATTACAATATAACCCTGGGACATTCTACACCTTATTACCCAGAGGGTAATGGATTGGTGGAATCATCCAACAAAAGATTAACCAGGATTATTAAAAGGTTCCTGCAGGACAACAAGAAAGCCTAGCATAAGAAAATCCTTTGCATGCTATGGGCTGACAGAGTCACTACCAAAAATTCCATCTCCACGTCGCCATTCCAAATCATATATGGAGAAGATGCAGTTTTCCCTACCTCACTGAGATTTCCCGTCAGAAAGTTTATACAAGAGCAAGATGTCGAGCCAGACGACGCTTAGAGAAGGATAAATCAGTTGATTCATGCGTAGGAAATGAGGAAGTAGGTTTAAAACCAATCAAAACTTCACTAAGACATGATGAAGAAATTTTTTGACAATCATTCTAAGCAGGAGGACTTCCAGGTGGATTATCTGGTGCTAAAATTGGATGCGAGAAACGAAGACAAAGGGAAGCATGGAAAATTTGATCATACTTGGACGGGACCTTTCAGACTTGTTGCATACCATGGGAATAATGGATATTTGCTGGAAGAGACTAATGGAGAGTTCACTGGTGGAGGAACTGTAAATGGAAGGTTCCTCAAACAATATCTGGTTCAGTAAGTTATGTTTAGTTTTTCATGTCATTGTAAATAGTCATTTCAATTTTTGTTTTCAAAGAAGGCATTTCGAGTCAGCATGTCAGCAAAAATTAAAGCTCAGAGTGAATTCCCTAAGTTTGTGTTGAATCTGGTCATAACTATGTTAAGAAGGTCTAGGATGTGCTTTTCTTTTCCATTGTTTCATAGTCTAGAAGTCAAATAAGGCCAAATGGTCAGGCATCTGGTATGTTGTTCTTTGCCACCTCAATGGGAGGATATCATCCCCATTGGATCCAACTGTTAGTGTCGTCATTTTTTCAATTAGATTCAGTCTTATTCGAGTCATGGTCCATGTGTCAAAGAATGTGAGGTTAGGTACCGAACATTGAATGGGTCGAAGTCATAAAGTTGTCGTTTGGCCCTTGGAGTCATTAAGGGATGTCATAATTGAACATGTGTAAGTGGCAAAGGTATTTTCCCAAAGAGTCAGGTCCTGTTAGAAGAGAAGGTTTTACATGCCAAAGGTCGAGGCAAGTTGTTAAAATAGGATTCATGTCGGAAAATGAAAATGACTATCATCATCTCATTATGAAGCCAGAAAGGATGACAAATCATGATGCTCGTATCATGTATACTCTGCATCTCTTATCAGTTGTACTTTACAGACTCTGAAGTGTACTCGTTACGTAGATGTGATGCACAAATATTTAGCCTTCTTTGAAACCTATAGTCACCATGGATTAAGTGTCCCCTACCATGATTCCATCTCTTGACCATTCATTTATAAATTCCAGTTTCTCTGTATCTATTCTATACACCAGCCAAGTTTATGCACTGTCTGTAATCTTCCTGTGAGCCCTAAGTTTTTTTCTATGGGAAATTCAATTTCCATCAGCTATGTCGAAAACCTAGGTCAATCAATATTACCACTTTGGGTTCATTCTAAATCCACCACGCGTGCAGTACAAATGGGAATTTCACCATGGAGACATCCTAGAACATAAGGAAAGGGGCACAAAGTGGTAGAAATGTGGGGCCTGAACCCCAAAACTTGACATTGGAAAACAAAGATTTGGATGTCAGAGCATATTTCAAACAGGTCGAATGCATGGTATATTGTAAGAAAACCAAGGATTCAATGTGAAGTTGGTGGAACAGTTCACACTCATATTCAATGAGCCCCATGCAGTAATTGCAGGAATCACATTCTAGGTGACAGAGGAAACTCTGTTAGCAACAACAAAGATCCCTCCGCGTGGTGAAAGGTGGTCTAAAGGAATGCATTTAGACATGATATGCTATGAGTAATTCATAAATCCAGACTGTTTAAATGGGAAAGTGGAAGTGATCATTCTAGGTCAATATCTACAGGAACCTTTTCAGAAGCTCTTGAGGGAGATTAGAAAATATTTCACCTGTGAAGGAAGGTCTGACAGAATACACCCACATCACATTATATTGTTGATGCATTTCACTGGAAGGATATCATTGAATGTTCATTTCTTCTTACACCAAAGCCTCTGAGAAATGGCGGACAACATCCAGGTTGAAGCAAACCAACCTAAGAAGAAACTATCTCATGTCTCACTAATCAAATTTTTGATAGTTGAGGAGTTGAGGCAATTGGGAAAAAAATGGGATTCGTTTATACTCATATTTGGCAAACCCAACGACCCCAAAAGAGATTCCCCTCTACCCACAAGAAAAGTAACATATCACCATGTGGAGGTGGAAATAGGAAGGGTTGCAGAGGAAGGAAAGACATTGGAAGCCCTATCCCCCCAATAGTTAATACCCCGAAATATGGGCATGCCAAGGAATAACAAAGAGACTGGGGAGGCCCAAGCCCTAAGAGAGTCACACAGAATGTCAATTGTCGAAGAGCTACTCATGCGCACCATTTAGCTTGAGCCTTTTGAAGGTCCAAGTTGGGAAACCTGCGACAGAGGGAGAAGGCCAGACATTGAAGGCACATATGTCCATGAACCATTGTGATAGATAAAGAAAGCGCAACTTGCTATTGTTGAGTTGTACCAGGAGAACAGGGAGCTGAGAAAATAGATAGCAGAAAAGACCCTCGAGGAATCAGCATCATGGGGCCTAGAGGGAAATGTGACTTGGCCCAAGAGGTAGCTTAGGGAAGCACAAGACACAATCATCCAGCTGCATGAAGCATAGAGGATGTTAGAAGGGAGAATTGCAAATCACTTCAAGGAATGTGGACCATCTATGGAAAACATCCATGCGGCTCTAGCCAGTGTGCAGAAGAGGTTGAAAGGGAACACGATTTTTCAAATACAAGTAATGAATCTGAAAAGGTGCAACTAGTCTCTAAGGAGAATGCTTCGGATATCAAAAATGCATACAAGGTCAAAAGCATAATTGATCGACTCCTTTTTTGTCTTCTCAAATGTGGCGTAGATTTTTTCTCCCCGTGTCCTGTTTCTTACTAGGAATAAGGGATATTGACAAGTACTCACACAATAAGTAAATGATGTGCAATGTTGTAGATCCACCTATTACAAATGACAAGTGTATGTTATACACACAACAATTTGAAAAAAGGTGTTGTCCCCTGACTGGTGCTTTCATCTTGGAAACACCTGCGAAAGTTCGTGGTTACCCACCACATGCACACTCTAGAAAATCATCATGCGACAAAAGTCAAGGTTGTTACAATAGGTGGTAGGAGTCTGACAAAACACTTGATCGTCCATATTTCCTGTCGAAGGAGAAGCATCAACAAATCACTCCTTAACAATGAAATATTGTTGATGACCGAACTATCATGGAAAATACATCAATTATTGTACGATTGAGTACAGTCAGTTTCTATTTTTAGTAAAGTGTCATACGGAGGATCATCTAGAAGATAATAGTCAAATACTAATTTCTAGGGATATTAGTTGGAGGGAATGGTAGCCCAAGCAACACACCCTTGTCTATATATTTCATATTTTCAATGTAAGCCAGGTTGGTTGGAAAATTAGTGGAGACAGTGATTGTTCATGTAACACCCCAGGTTTTTGAACCCCCATTTTAAATAATGTATTGTTACAATATTGAGAGGCCAGAGTGCCCAAACAATTATTGAAGGGCCAGTATGCCCAAGAAATGTAATATTTTGATCATTAATAATAATAAATACATTGTTGGTTGCTAGAAAGACAAGGACTAGAGTTGTAGGGGGATATATTTCCACAAGAGAGAGAGCTTGAGGGACTAAGTGTTTATTCCTATTTTTTCTTATTACCCTTTTTTGTCTAAGGGAGGGGATCGATTACGTGAACTTGTTGGGGAAGGCCAGGAGGTTCTTGTTTTCCCCATGAGGTTACTTAAACCCACCTCTGGTCTGATTGGAGGGTTGGACTGATGACTTGTTTCTTGTTTTCCCGTTCCCTCACTAATTATTACCTCATGCACTCCCATGCACTCCCCCTGACTTTCCCATTGATCTATCCTCACCTGCGTCTTGTCTTGGAAAAGGAAATAGATCTATTGAAGAACTTAGCCATGGGATAGTTGGATGTAGTGGTTGTTGGTGTGATCTAGCCATGACTTGGG
Source organism: Picea glauca (assembly GCA_000966675.3). Lineage (NCBI taxonomy): Eukaryota > Viridiplantae > Streptophyta > Pinopsida > Pinales > Pinaceae > Picea > Picea glauca. Next base: position 1,594,634 of record JZKD02S1412639.1, read on the forward strand.
GCTTGCATGTTTGAAATGCATTGGCTTGTGCCCTATTTTTCTCACAACTGAAAGTCCTAAGAGTTCCAGCATTGAGATTTTGGACCAGCTATGTTGGAAGCCCTAGCAGGAAGGAGAATGACTGCCTGAGGGATTGCATGGAAGAGAAGGGTGGAGGTCCATTCTCTTCGGTGGCACAGGATGGGTAGAAGAGAGATGGGTACTTGGATTGTTGTGGGTGTCAGGAAACCTATGAGATCTTGAGAGATGACTGGTTTGGGAACCCAATTACACTCTAGAACCATCCTTGTGGATTCATAGCCCTGGCTCGAGGGTGACATTGTTGTTGGTATTTAGAGAAGCGGTGTCTACAGTTGGGTGGAACGTCCTTGGTCTGCAACTAGTAGGTGTCGTCTTTAATAAATATAAGTACTCTCTATCGTGATATTACTATCTGTGTATGAATGTATTCCGATGTGCAGTTTAATTTTCATTTACATGTATATGAATGTATTTCCATTGTGTATATTTAATTATCATTTAACATAATCTTTATATCTTGAATGATCATTGGATATTGTTGTGCACATCGTTAAATCTATTATCTTATGCATCCTTAATAAATAAAGAAGGTCATCATCAGAAATAAGTCCAAGGGTGGGCTTGCAGGTAGCATACTCAGCATGTGGGTGGCTAGGTATGTTACAGTTTGGTATCAGAGCTTCTGGCTGAAACACTAGACTAGTATGAGCCGAGTCTGTTGGTCAGAATATCATGGTCGAGATCGAACTCTGACCGTGAAGTTGAAAATATCGAGAGGAATGGCATTGCAGATGCTATGCACGAGACAAAACGTCATACAACCTATTTGAGAGTTTGAAGGATCGTGAACGTTCCTTTCTAATTCAAGAATGATCGCCACGGTAGGATCGAGGAGATCCAGGATCATTGTATTGGAGGACAGGTAAATAAGGGTTGTCTGATGAAAAGGAAGAAAGGTTAAGGTTACGACCAGCAGATCCCATTGGAGAGAGAGATCAACGACTAGCAGTCACTGCAAGGAACCGAGTTTCACGGGATATAATTTCCCAAGGCGGTCCTATAATACAAACCATGGTTTCCCTGGGGGGTTATGTGTCAGCATCAGGAGAATTGCGGGGTGAAAAGAGGGTTACTCCAAACCGTCGATGCATGCCCCCACAAATTGAAAGGCATGCAATGATGTGATAGGTAGGGCTCGAACATTGAAACTATGAATAGTTGAAGTAGTTGGGGACCGTTGATCCATAAGAGGAAATGTGTCAATCGATCATGTGCTCCAGGTGAAAGCACTCTAGGAAAGAGTGAGCGAGGAGAAGTTGAGATTTGAGACTCTCGAATCTCGAAGAGCCAGAGACCCAAAGTAAATGTCGACTATCAAATCATCCAAATTAGATCCTGACCATCGATCACCCAGAGGTTACGTGTCAGCAGATTAGTAACTCTAGAGGAATCCATTCAAGATATTTTCAGTTGAGGTTTGAGAGTCCTGAAGCCTAGAGAGTCAGAGAAAACCTCGATCGTCCGATCATCCAAGAAGATCTCAATCATTGATCTGTCGAGAGACACACATCACCAGATCCATGACTTTAGATAAAAACTAGTGGGGCCAAATAAGTTTGAAATTTGATATTTCTGGAGTTCAAAGTCCCAAAGGAATCATGGTCATTGATCTGCAAGGGACACGCGTCAAAAGATCGTGAACTTTGGATAAAAATATTTTCAAGGAAAAAGGTTGAAGTTTGAGATCTATGAAGTACGAAGCCCCAAAGAAATCATAGTCATTAGATTGAGGAGGACACATGGAGAAAATATGTGGACTATGGTGAAGACCCAAAGTGAAACCTAGTCGTTCGATCTAGGAGGACACATGGCGATAGATTAGCCAGTTCAAGAATTTAGAGTTTGGGAGAATTGGAAGTGTGTTAGTTTGAAAACTCCTGAAGCCCCAAAGTATGAAGAGCCAAAGTGATAAGGTACAATGATGTCACCAGGGATGACATGGACACATGGGATGTGTGTCATGTGTTAGTAATTTTTGGGCATTTGGAACAATGAAAAGTCGATTAGAATGTGACACGTGTCACCCACTTGATTGGTCCACATGTTTTCTTCCAAAAATTTTCCACATGGCGACAGATCATGCAGTCCAGAAGATTGGGCACACCAAAAGGGAAGGAGGTGACAGGATGGTTGGGTTGAAAACTCCCGAAGTCCCAAAGGCTAGAGTATATATAGACCCTCAATTCCATAGGACACACGTTGAAGGATCGTTGACTGCGGGAAAAACCACTCCGAGAGAAAGTGCAGGAGAGAAGTTTGAAACTTTTGAAGCCCGAAATGATGAAACGATTCACAGTCATCAATATGTGGGAGGACATCTGTTAGCAGATCAAGAACCCTGGGTAAAGGCATACTGGGAGGAGGCAAGCAAGAAAAGTTGAGACTTCCGAAGTGCGAAGTCCCGATGAAGATCTCAATCATTAATCGAGAAAGAGGACAAGGACCATTGATCTGGTCCTAGCTAAAAGATCTGAAGTTCTAAAGCTCTGGACAAGCAATTTTTCAACTAAGCACAGGGGCATGGGCTTGGTCATATGTAGGTTGAGAGCTGAGGAAGGAAGGCTAAGGGACGAATTGTTTGTCTCTGAGACAGAAAAGTGCTAAGGGAGAATTTAGCCGTGGTTTCTAGTCGTGGTCACCTGGGAGCTGGTTTGAAGGAAGCACCTAAACAGGGTGAAATCTGTGTCAGCCAGAGATAACAAGACACTATTATTTTCAAAGAATGGGGATATGATATCCATAAACAAGAAAGAGACTTGTAGCATGATTTGGCAATTTTGTCTATCATACGCATAATTCTAATAAAATGGTCGCTTGCATATTTTGTAGAATTAAGAGGCTTAAGCGCATTAGCTCAAGATGTGTATTGAGGAAATGGGAGAAGGTGAGGGATCCTCTAGTCATGAAAAGGAAGCCAAAGGCCAAAATACCAAAATCGGTAATCCAGAGACAGATTCCAACGGACGCAAGGAAAAAGGAGAACAAGAAACATTGATAGAAACAATAAGAATCTTGAAGATGGAAGTTTAGAACTACAAAGAAGATAATGAGAGACTGATGAGAGAGAAAGTTTAGATAAATACTCAAGTGTTGTAGAGTTTAAATCAGTTGCACAGGCAAACGAAGAAGGAATCGAACTCTAGACAAGAGGAAGAAGGCAGGTGTCAAAAAAGAGGAGATGCTTGTGGAAGAGATGGTTATTCTAGAAGTTCTAGCAGGGCTCATGGATACCACTCACCCCCTTACTCGGGAAGGAAGTTTTATGCATTAGATGATCCCATAAGAAGCCTAGAAGTGTCTCCTATTAGAAACCAAAGAATGAAACAAGAGATAGATAGTTTTCAAGGAGAGTTGAGGAATCTCAATCCACCTTCCTTCGATGGTGAAAGAGAAAGGGAGGATGATGTTGAAGCATGGTTGCTTGGGCTTCGGATATATTTTCAGTTACGTAACTATTATCAAATATAGAAGCCAAGATTTCCAGCTACCATTTACATGGGAAAGTTGCAATGTGGTGGGATCAACTGAAGCAAGTGGAACATGTTAATGAAAGTAGGATCACTTGGAAATAGTTCAAGAAGTACTTCTAGAAGGAGTACCTCTTAGAGCATTTCTATGACAAGAAAATGCAAGAGTTCTTTGAACTCAGGTTGGGAAGCATGACTATGGTAGAATACGAGAAGAAGTTCTTAGGATTGTTAAAGTATGTCAGGTTCATTGGTGATGAGAAAGTGAAAATACAGAGATTTCTAAGTGGATTTCCATCCTTCTATAAGAAAAAGATCAAGTCTGATGAACCCAAGACCTTGACTGAGGCCATCAAGAAGGATAAATACTTGTATGAGCAAGGCTAGGGAAGATAATCCTGACATAAATCTTGGAAGTACAAGAAGAGTGTGAAGTTTGATTAGAGGAGGAAAGGATTCAAACCTCCCTTCAATAGGAATGAGCCTAATAGAAATAATCAAGATCAGTATGTTAAGGAGGATTTAAAGAAGAAAGACTCCTTGGGAAAAAGGGGAAAAACACTAGTCCAATGCTAGGGATGCAAGGAAGATCACTTGTACAAGTATTTCCAACACAGAAAGGATAGAGCGAAGACTTTGCACAACATCCAAGAGGCTACAACAATCAGAGATGTGGGGAGAATCTATGCATATTTAAATGATCGACAAGCAAAGTACTAGTCCAACATGATCGAGGTGGAAGGTGTTGGCCCTTGGTTATGGAAGGAAGCAAAGAAAAAGGAATAAAAGGTAAAAATAGAACTTCATGGGAGACACAGTGGCTGTCACTAGGTCAAAGTAACCAAAAGAGCAGAAAAGATGGAGCAAAATTTGGAAAAACAAGCCATTGGATGAGAGGACCAAGGATGGTAGGTAAGCAAGGAATCTGGATCAAGGACAGTTTAGCAAGCGGAAAAATCCATCATTGGATGCTTTGGAGCACCATGTGAGAAGGAAGGAAAGACAAGTTGGCAAAGCCTGGAAAAAGCAGGTCATGTTGACCTAGGGTTTTAGACACCTAGGTTTTTGGTATTTTAGGGTTTTGGAACCTAGGTTTCAGCCTAAGGTTGTCAGTGAGGTGTTGTAATGTATAAATAGAGGTCTAAAGGGCCTAGGTTTTTTGTTAATTCTTCAATACAAAATTGTGTGAGAGATTATTGTATTGTGAGTAAGAAGTGTTGAGAGAGAGAGCCTTAAGGTATTGTAAGATCTTCAGCTGGGTGCGAAAATCAGTCTTGCAATTGGGTACACAGGAAGGAGAGAGAAAGAGGGAATAGAGAGAAGATATTCTAGTTGAGAGCGCAGACAAGAATTGTATGCTTTACCTTAATAAATCATAAGCACATTTCTATGGGCGTAGCCCTAGAGAGAAGGTGAACCATGTACATCTGTTGTTATGTGTTTGATTTATTCTTTGATATTTTTCGTTGTTATGTTGTTCTATGCTTTATTTTATTAGACCAGATCTATGGCTGTGAAGGATGGATCTAGCTTGTTGAGTGATAGATGCATGTTGTGTTACTATTGTATTAGATCCACTTGACATTCCCCTGGTTGTAGACATTTCTTTCCTACAACCCCCTGTTATAACCCTAAAATGCACCATACAGGTTTACCTGGCATCAGGCCAACTCATGCCTCTTCCTAGCCAAAGCCATGCTGAGAAATTCCTCAAAAATCACTTGAAAACAAG
>JZKD02S1412639.1:1607329-1618497 GCA_000966675.3 Picea glauca
AAAAAGATACTTTTCCCGTCCCGAAACACATGAATCTCATCTTCATTATCTGATTTATGTTTTATTTCTAACCCCCTAGTAGATCAGTAGCATGCACGTACGTTTTTGTCTTGTTTGCAGGGAAGCTTTGTGGAAGGAGCAGCGGTAGCAAGGAGACAACAACTCAACGGAGGATCTACTTCAACCTTCGGAAAACAAGGTTAGTTTATTCTTCCTATGCTTGTCTGAGAAAAGGGGTTAAGATTTTGGGTAGAAGGTTAAAGGTTTAAATCTGAAGGGTCATGATCTGCATATAGGCTTAGAACCCTAGCTTATTAGTCCGTAGGGTAAAATACCCAACAACACCCCCTCATATTTTCTTCGAGTGAGACAGCATCTGCTTCACAGGTACTACTGAAAGGGCCAGTAGCTTGGGCTTGTTGGTGCACTCTTGGAATGAACCTCGAGTCTTCCCCTGTGCCAACAAATGGTTCCATTGTTGGGACTGGAATCTTTGTGAGGGAATTTCAAGGTGGTTCTCATCGAAGACAAATATTCAAAAGTGGATTGAAGATCAAGAGAGGGACTTCGTTGAATCTCAGAACAAGAACCCTAAGCTGAGTACTGAAGATTGGCTACAAAGATACATCTTCACCAACATTCATGAGATCTTCTTTGGAGGAATCCACAAGGAATTATTTGAGTGGTTGGCTATGTTAGCTGATAACCAGTTCAAGACCATACCTAGATCCAATGTGGTGTGGACTCCAACAATGATCTAGAAGGTCAAAAGAGTTGATAACATCGTATCCAGAGCATTAGATCATTGGCTTGATAGTACCATTCGAGGGTATATCATCGAGTTTTCTATTGACGGAATAGAATCATATAGCCAAGCTGAGAGATTCTTTTTCAAAGGACCCAGAGGAAAATTTTTGCACTTTCTGAAGCTGAGAATCAAGATGTTGTTTCTTGAAAATAACATATTGAAGATACAGTAGATCAGGTGGATTTGAAAATCATAATGTTCAAGAACTCGAACAGTGATAGAGACACAAAATATGGACATACGTGCAGTGGAAGAGTATTTCAAGGGGTTCACATTGAGAACCTATTTAAGAAAAACTATGGAGAAGAAGGTTTCTATAGTGGAGAAGAGGCAGATCTGACAGACGAAGAACATTCAGAACCTATGGGGCCAGAGGAAGAAGTAGTTGAAGAACTTCGCCGAAACGAGCTAGAAACCTCAGAAACTGTGCAGACTATTGAACTAAGTAATATCAATCCTCCTGTTGTTTCAGAAATGATAAGTAATCAGAACATTCCAAATCACCAGAGTCCATAGAGAACTATTACTAGAAATTCAACATCCACTCAGAGAGGAAACCTAGGCAACTTCATGGAAGATGAGATGAGTCTCCCTATCTTTTGAGGAGATTGATCTGAAGATCCTGATCAACACTAGTTCTTGTGTGAGGCTGTATGGAACATTAAAAATATTACCGATCAAGCTATTAAAATAAACTAGTTTAGCACTACACTGAGAGATTGTGCGTTGAGCTGGTACATGAAGCTTGTCGAAGGACCTGCGCAGCCTAAGCCATTGAATGAGATCAAGAACACACTGATTGTAGAGTTTAAGAAACCTAAGTCAGAGTCAAAATGTATTACATAACTAAAAGAGATCAAGCAAAAGGTAGTTGAACCTGTATGGGAGTTCGATCAAAGATTCAGGACCCTTATGGGAAGATTGAACTTTAAGATCTCGGATGAGAAGAACAAGGAATGATTCATCGTTGCCCTGTTGCCACATATCAAAGTTCCCTTGATGCAATAGAAGATTTATTCACAGGTAGAATCATTGGAGATGGCCATGAAGTTTGAATCAGCCCCTGTGGAAGAATCCAGCTCAGGTATGAGTCAAATCTTGAGTCATCTAACTAGTTTGTCTCTTCAGGTCTAAGACATGAAGAAAGACAAGGGAAAATAAAAAAGGGAAGACATTTGGTGTGTCAGATGCAGATAATAAGGTCATGAATAGGAACACTTCCCTCTATTCAATGAATACTTGGCCTCAGGAGCTCCAATCCCTTTGAAGAAAGTCGCATTACCTTGGTGCGAAGTATGCAGGAATCGACATCACCCTGGTGAGTGATACTACATGCAAAAATATGTTCAAACCCCTACAAAATTGTATTTCACATTCTGCAAATCAGTAGGGCATGACGATAGATATTGAAGAGCTTACAATCTCATGCATGAAATATCAAGAGACATATACAATATTCAAGGAGAAGTACATCAAGAAGGAAACAACGCATAGTGTAACTCCCCAGGGAGAGGAAACTTTAACCCTCACAGTGGATACAGAGGATGAGGAAGAGGAGGAGGTATGGGCCAAGGCCGAGGAAAAATAATATGTTATAACTATGCACAGCTAGGACATCTAGCAAGGGATTGTCAGAACCCTTGTACAACTTGCAGTTATTGTAACTCCTTTGAGCATGTCATTGAGGATTGTCTAGTATTGTTGGCTAAGCTCCAGGAGAAATGAGGAACTCAGCAGAACCCACAAATAAAATTGATCAAATAAGAACCCTGTGGAGCTGATCCTAGAGTCGTTGTTATTACTCAAGGAGGCGTTGCTACAGGACAGGATAGAGTGACCCAAGGGAAGATTGTAGAAAATTCGGGAATCAGAAAACCTGCAGAAAAGACCCAGATCTTTGATGCAAAGAAAGAAAGGAAAATATTTGAGGAAGCAAGGAAAGAGTTCAAAGAAGATCAAGGCTCTTCATCAGAAACACGACCAAAAATAACAAAGTATGGAATGCCTCGAGCATTCGATTAGTCTACTTTACCAGAAGAAGGAAAAGAGGTAAGCAAACTCATGGAGTTTCTATGCACTTGTGTTAAGTTAATTCAAGATAAAAGCGTTGTACAAGAGTTGCAGAAATTAATCAGACAATATGAGCTAGAAAGGATATACCCCTTACTGAGCAAGGCAGTGCACCAAATTGGTAATAAGAGAAGGAAAAATAAAGAATTACACCTAAATTATCAAATAGGAGAGCATGATATAGACTATGTGGTCCTCAACTTAGGGTCGGAGGTCAATGTCATGATGAAGCAAACTTGGGAACTAATGGGAAAACCTAAGATGATATATTCCCCTATCAGGCTTAGAATGGCTAATCAACAAGCTGTCAACCCATTTGGATGACTGGAGCATGTCCCTGTGGACATCGATGGAGTTAGAACCTTTGCAAATTTTGAGGTAATTGAAATTGTTGATGATAGTTTCCCTTACCCTGCATTGATAGGAATTGATTGGGCCTTTGAAAATTCCACTATTGTTGATTTAAAGAAAATGCATATGACATTTGAAAGAGATGGCCTTCAGGCCATTTCACCCATAGATCCATATGAGGGTCAACGATACAAAGAACCCATCAAAGAAGAAGACCACTCATAGGAACTGGAAAACATCTACAAACTGATAGCCAAACAACAGGATTACATCAACCCTACGGCCGATGGGAATTTGAGCTGGAGAAGTGACAGTGCATGCTCATCAAATTCAAAGGAAGCGCTGGAGAACTAGTAGAACCAAATGTATTAAGTATCTACCAGAATATGTGCTAGGTTAATTAGAGAAGTTCACTGGATCCGCACAACAATAAGTAATTTACCCACATTTGACGGTCTGAACCCTTTAGAAAGATTCCTATCAAATTTTGAAACAAGTGTACCAATACAACAAAGATTGTTGGCAATGGATGAGGCCCTGAAAGACACACTAGTAAGATGGTGGGGGACTCATAAAAGAAACATCACAGAATGGACACAATGTCGAACCTTGATGACAACGTCATTCTCAGCACAAGTAATAAGTTGTGCAGTAAGGTATACTAGTTGAAGTTTCCCAAAGGACCATGTGAGAAGCTGTGAAGAGGCCTAGAGTGACATTCCTCAAGAACAATGGGTGTAGAGATTCATTAACATGCTAGACACGACCCCCATCAATTGGTACCTATAAGTAGAGCTGAGCCTTGTCACCACAGATTAGGAAGGTATGACCCAGAATTTTGTAACTACTTTTTTATTTGAAATTGAATATCCTTTAGTAGACCAAGAATTACATATTTTGAGACAAAAAGTAATTGAGGAAGCATCTATCCTCCCTATCGAACAAGAAGAGGATGAATGGATTGTGCCTCTCAAAAAATTGCAGAGTTGCTACAACATCACTGCCAATGATGATGATGATCTGAGGAAGGTGAACATCACTGAGACAGAAGGCCAAAGAGATGTGGAGGGACCAGGATCTGAGCTACCATTTATTGGTCAGCCAATCAATAGAAAAAAGGTCAATATTGGAACAAAGGAGACACCAAAGCTTGTCAATGTCGAAGATTATTGGGATGTTGCTACCATTGAAAAGATTACAGAGTTGTTGCATGAATATCAAGAATTTTTTTCGACCAAGTTCATTGATATGAAGGGTATCAAAGGACCTATGGGAGAGATTATAATACCTTTTAAACTAGGTGTGAAGCCAATCAAGAAAAGACCCTAAAGATTGAATCCAAAATACAAGGAAAAAGTGAAGATTGAGCTTGACAAAATTTTGGAAGTAGGGATTATTGAACCTGACGAAGAATTAGAGTGGATCATCCCTATGGTGGTACAAGACAAGAAGAAAGGAGAAATCAGGATATGTGTGGACCTCAAGAAGTTTAATTATTCCTGTATGCATGACCCTTTCCCTACACCCTTCACTGATGAAGTATTAGACAACGTGGGAGGCCAGGAGGTATATTCTTTTACAGATGGATTTTTAGGATACCATTAGATCTGTATTGCTAAGGAGGACTGCGACAATAACATGTTCACCACAGAATGGGGATCCTACCAATATACAGTGATGCCATTTGGACTGAAGAATTCCCTAGCCATCTTTTCCAGGGTGGTGGTCGAAGCGTTAAAAAAAAAATTCATAAAGTTTTAGAAGCATATTTTGATGACTGGAATGTGTTTAGTTTTTTGAAAAATCATATTGAATGTCTAAGGATAATGTTGGATAAATGCAAGCAGTGTCAAATTTCTTTGAATTTGAATAAGTGCATCTTCTTCTCACCAGTTGGAGTGTTATTAGGCCATATTGTATGCGAGCAGGGCTTGCTAGTTGATCCATCTAAAATTGAAATTATTGTTGATTTGCCACCTCCTACTTCAATCAAACAACTGTGCACTGCGCTAGGACATACTGGCTACTACAGGAAATTCATTAAAGTCTATGCCCAAATCACAACACCGATGGAGAAGTTGTTGAATAAGGACTGTCATTTCGGCTGGACAGATGAATGCCAGTAGAGCTTCGACATGCTGAAACAGAAGATGGTCACTATGCCCATTCTGGTTTTTCCAGATTGGAACAAGGAGTTTCATGTGCACTTCGATGTTTCTTCTATTGCATTGGGAGAAGTACTGGCACAAATGTGAGAAGGGGAGATCGACCATCCATTAGATTTTTCTAGCAAGAAGCTATCTACAGTGGATATTAACTACACCACCACAGAAAGAGAAGGATTAGCCATGGCGTATGCACTGCATAAATTCCGCCACTACTTGTTGGAAGGACACTTTAAAATGGTTAAAAATCACTCCATGCTGAAATACCTGGTCAACAAGCCAGTGTTGGGGGGGCAGATATGCAGATGGCTTTTTTGGTTTCAAGAATATGATTTTGAAATCATAGTTAAAACAAGAAAAATGAACAAGGGCCCCATCCACCTGTTGAGGTTGGAACATGGAGAAGAGCCCACTAGTTTGGAGGATACATTTTCAGATGCAAAACTGCTCGCCATTAGAAATATTGATGACCACTTCGCAGACGTGCCCAATTCCTATCAATAGGAATGGCACCTGGTGATTTTACAATTCCCTAGAAGAAACAACTAGTGGTGTGTGCTACAGACTTTTCACTAATAGATGGTCATCTATAAAAAATGGGACCTGATGAGATAGTAAAGAGATGAGTTATGGAGATAGAGCGACCATGGATCCTCACAGAAGCTCATGAAGGCATCACAGGAGGATATTTTGTAGGGAAAGCAACTACGCAGAAGGTTCTGAGAGTTGGCCTTTGGTGGCCTACCTTACACAAATATGCTAAGGATTATGATAGAGCCTACGATTTGTGCCAAAGAGTTGGAAAACCATCATGAAGAGATGTAATTCCATTAGCACCACATATCACCCTACAAGCATTTGAAAAATGGGCCATTGACTTCATGGGACCTATAAACCCACCAGGAAAGCACACAGGAGCAAGGTATATCATTACTGTGATAGAATACTTAACTAGATGGACCGAAGCCAGAGCAGTCAGGAACTATAGTGCAACTATAGCTGCGCGATTTATATTTGATGACATAATAACTAGGTTTGTATGCCCGAATATCCTTATGAGTGATCAAGGCTCACACTTCATCAACAAGATAGTTGAAGCCCTGACTAAAGAATTTGCAGTCCACCATCAGAAAAGTACACCTTACCATCCATAAGAAAATGGTATAGTTGAAGCATTCAACAAGATATTGGAGACATCCTTGATGAAAATTTGGAGTGTGAATAGGGATGACTGGGATCTAAAGGTGCTTTCTGTACTATGGGCCTATCAAACCACTTGCAAGAAATTAACAATGCATACCCTTTTCAAATTGGTTTATGGCCTTGAAGTTGTTGTCCCAATGGAATACTTAGTGCCAAGATTAAGGATTGTTGCGTTTATAGACATATTGGTGTTGTTCACGAGAGGCTTACAGAGCTGGTTGAACTGGAAGAAGATAGATTCATTGCAGGATTCCACCAGCAGGTTCAGAAAAAACGAGAGAAGGCATATCATGACAGGCACATCAAGAAGAAGGAACTCAAGCAAGGTGATTTAATAATGGTGTATGACAATAAGTTTATAATACACCCATGGAAGTTTAGAATGCATTGGCTTGGACCATATGAGGTCACCTATGTTATAGAAGGAGGAGTTGCACAATTGAAAATATTGAAGGGAGAATGGAAGGAATGATTAGTGAATGGGAGTCAGCTAAATTTGTACTATGAAAAGCCTTGCAGTTCTCAGTAAAAATAGTTGGAAAAGGGTCTAGGCATCAGGTGCAGTTGAAACTAGGTACCAAACATAGAAAATATAGTCTGCACAATTAGGGAGAGGAGGCATAAAGAAGAAATCAAAGGCTTCCCTGCACAGTCCAAAGTTTAAGAAAAACAGAAGGATCGGATCCAAAGTGCCTCCAGATGAGTCACAGGTGAGTGTTGGTGGCCTGTTGGCCCTTGGTTATGGAAGGAAGTGAAGAACAAGGAATAAAATGTAAAAAGAGAACTTTGTGGGAGACACAATGACTATCACTAGGTCAAAGTAAGCAAAAGAGAAGAAAATATGGAGCGAAGTTTGGAAAAAAAACCATTGGATGAGAGGACCAAGGATGACAGGTAATAAAGGAATATGGATTGAGGATAGTTAAGCAAGTGGAAAAATCCACTATTGGATGCTTTGGATCACCACGCGAGAAGGAAGGAAAGACAGGCTGGAGAAACCCGGAAAAAGAAGGTCATGTTGACCTAGGGTTTTGGTATTTTAGTGTTTTGGCACCTAGGTTTTGGCCTAAGGCTATCGGTGAGGTGTTGTAATGTATAAATAGAGGTCTAAAAGGCCTAGGTTTTTTTGGTAATTCTGCAGTACAATATTGTTGTTGATCTAGCTATAGTATTGTGTGAGAGATTATCGTATTGTGAGCAAGAAGTGTTGAGAGAGAGAGCCTTCAAGTATTCTAATATCTTCAGCTGGGTGCGAAGATCTATCCTGCAACTGTGTGCATAGGAAGGGGAGAGAAAGAGGGAGAAGAGAGAAGATCTCCTAGTTGAGAGTGTAGACAAGAACTGTATGACTTACCTTAATAAATCATAAGCACAATTCTATGGACGTATCCCTAGAGAGGGGGTGAACCCCGTTCATCTATTGTTGTGTGTGTGATTTATGCTTTGATATTTGTTGTTGTTATGTTGTTCTCTTATTTATTTTATTAGAATAGATCTATAGCTATGAAGGATGGATCTAGCTTATTGAGTGATAGATGCATGTTGTGTTACTACTGTATTAGATCGACTTGACATTTACCTGGTTGTAGACATCTCTGTCCTGCAACCCCCTCATAGCTTCTTCAGGTGAGACAACATCTACTTCATAGGTACTGTCGAAAGGGCTAGTAGCTTGGGCTTGTTTGTGCGCTCTTGGAGTGAACCTCGAGTCTTCCCCTATGCCAACAAAAGGTAAGATCATAAATCAGCCTGTTTCTATTTTGATTGATTCAAGAGAAATCCATTTTTACATTAACCCTAAGATAGTGGATAGATTACATTTGGAGAATATTAAACTTGGAAAAATAAGTTTGGTTCAATTAGCCACTAGAACCAAAAGAAGAATCCATGGTATGGTCAGAAGTTGTTCCATAAGTCTTAATGGCGTGAATACTAGTATTGATCTAAATGTCATACCATTAAGGTCTTATGATATTTTGATTGAGATGGATTGGTTGGACAAGCATCATGTTGTCCTATATTTTCATAACAAGACATTTACATGTCTTGATGGAAATGGAAAACAGAGCACTATGAAAGGAGTTCCAAAACCCATCTCTATAAGGGAGATTTTGGCCTTACAGTTGAAAAGGTGTTTTAGAAAAGGATGTCAACTATATGAAGCCCATGTGGAGGATCCAGATGATACAAAGGGGCCAAGCCTTGAATATTTATTAGTGCTATAGGAATTTGAAGATTTATTCCAAGAAATACTCGGATTTCCACCAAGAAGGGAGATAGATTTCTCATTTGATTTAGTGCCAGGACCTGCCCCAGTGTCAAAAACACCTTACAAAATGAGCACACCAGAGCTAAAAGAATTACAAATGCAGTTGGAGAAATTGTTGAGGAAAGGGTATATCCATCCAAGCGTTTCACCTTGGGGAACACCAGTACTTTTTTTCAAAAATAAGGATGGAACCTTGAGGCTGTGTATTGACTTCCAAAAACTGAACAAGTACACTATAAAGAACAAGTATCCACTACCCCGAATTGACGAGCTCTTTGATCAGCTAAGAGGAGAAAAAATATTTTCAAAGATTGACCTGAGGGTAGGATACCATCAGGTAAGAATCAAGGAAGAAGACATTCATAAGACATCCTTTAGGACCAGGTATGGACGTTATGAATTTGTAGTGGTGCCTTTTGGACTGACCAATGCACTAGTTGTCTTCATGTGCTTAATGAATGGAATATTCATAAATTATTTGGATAAGTTTGTCATAGTACTCCTAGATGACATACTTATCTATTCTAAATATGAAGAGGAGCATGGAAATCACTTGATATTGGTATTGCAGTAGATCCAGAGAATATTGAACCCATTAGAGGATAGCCAACACCCAGAAATGTGTCAGATGTCATATCTTTTATGGGATTAGTCGGCTACTACAAAAGGTTCATAGTAGGGCTCTCTAAGATTGCTCACCCCATCACCTCTTTGCAAAAGAATGGAACTAAATTTGAATGGACACTCAAGTGTGAAAATAATTTTAATATGTTGAAGGAATTACTTACTAGTGTGCCTGTGTTAAAGATTGTCGACCCAAATAAAAAAAAATTGGTATGTATAGACGCTTGTAATGAAGGACTTGGGGGAGTCCTCATGTAGAATGGACATGTCATTGGATACGATTCTAGAAAGACTAAGAAACATGAGAGGAACTATTCCATGCACGACTTGGAACTTGTTGCCATTTTTCATGCCTTGAGGATGTGGAGGCATTATCTCATGGGGAAGAAATTTGAATTAAGGAAAGATCATGTTGGTCTGAAGTATCTTTTCGAACAACCAACCTTGAATGCCAAGAAAACACTATGGCTAGAATTTTTAAGTGAATATGACTTCGATATCAAGCATATAAAGGGAAAGGAGAATAAAGTTGTCAATTAACTTAGTAGGAGAGTGCATCTCATTCATGCCACTATTGTTAGTATGTATCAGTCAAACTTGAAGAGAAGAATTTTAGATGGTCTTGTTACAGATCAACATTACCTACATGTAAAGGAAAACTTACAACAAGGAGATGTACAAAAAAAAATAAAGGAGTATGAGATAAAGGAAGATGGATTCCTCATGCATAAAAATAGAATCTATGTTCCTAGTTCTGGAGAACTGAGGAATTTGGTACTAAAGAAAATGCATGATGTTCCTTATGCTAGACATCTCGGTTACCAAAAAACAATTACAGTAGTAAGAAGCCAGTTCTTTTGGTCGGGAATGAAGAAGGATGTTGTTGATTGTTCGTGCTCGAATCGTCGCCGGGTGAGCAAGAATGGGAGCACTAGCATGCCCTGTTGGGCTCAGCAGGGCAGAACAGGTTTGCTGTGGATCAAAATGGGTTAACAGAGAATAGAAAACCAAACGAAATAAAATCTACCTAATAACTGAAAAGCAAATAACATTACAACCATAAACAAAACTTCAAAACGTGAGACAAGGGAGTTCCCAGTGGTTTCAAGGTTTGATCTATTAACAAAAAACCAAAGCACACGTTGTAGACAGGGATAATGGTTCCTCTTCCCTCCAGCGGAAGGTCCTTCAGGAATCCTCAACTGAATGCTTTCCTTACAAAATGAACAGGGCAGAAATGAAATAGATGGTGAGAGAACTCGGTACTACACAGCTGATGAACTGGTGATCCAAGACTAGGCTTAGAAGCATCTGAGCAGCGTAAATCTACTCTGAATTCCCTGCTAAAACAATGAGCCTTCACTGCTTTTTATAGCCATTTCCAGGCGGTCACGTAACTAGTTCCCAGTGTAGACACAGGCTATTTTAGGGTTCGCTTAAGCCATAAATTCGTCGTTTTTGCAAGACCGACCCTAATCTGGATGTCAAATCATCTCGGGCGAAGGTCTATTGGCGGTCGGGAGGCCGACTTAAGCATTTAATGTGCCGTATTAACAGATGGATGGCTTTTTATGTGGACAGTCGCGCATCGGGCGCTTAAGCACGCACAACACGTTCTTATCCCGCGCATACGCACGCACCTTACTGATGTGAAGTGTCTTTCAATTTTTGTATAGTT
>JZKD02S1412640.1:6430-23760 GCA_000966675.3 Picea glauca
CTCTTCTTCTCACTATGTACCTCTCTCCCACTTTCTCTACCTCCCTTCCCTCTCTCCTTCCCTCTCTCCCTCCCCCCTCTCTATTTATCTACCCTCCCCATCCCTTCCCATATATATCCACCTTCCTTTGTCTTACCTGTTGGGCACTTTAATTGCCTAATTGAATAGAATATCAAAGTGTTCAATATAAATTGTCAACCCAGGGAAGTCTGTTATTTCAAGATAATTGTGCACAGTCTATGCTAGATTATGAAAGAATCTCTAATCTAATTGTAGTAGGGAAGTTTTAAAATAAAAAAAAACATTGTCACTAACACAATTGTGCTGATATAGCTGGAGTTCTACAGATTTGAAATCATAATTGCAATCTAAATTGATGAATGTATAAAAACCCTGGATTGCCTACTCTAATCTAACTTTCTAATTTACTTTTGCAGGAAGAAGTTCTATACTATTTGCAGAAAGGAAATCTACTTATTGCAAGAAGGTACTTCACACTTTTATTTCTCGGAAATAAGATTTTAACCTAATGCAAAAAAAGGGAAAGGAGTTCTCCAACAATGTTTAGCAATCAACTTCTAATTCTCATGAGACAAGTTTATGTGCATCTAACAAGAAGGAACTAAACTATAACAATAGTTGTATTCTATAAATGTCTAATAGTTAAATCATTCGTATTTTAAACAACTAATCTAGAATTCAAAAGAGAGGGGAATTGATGAGGAAGGTGGGCCCTTTCCTTCTCACTGAATCTGCTCAAAGAAATAGGTTACAATCTGCTAAAGGAATTCAATCCACTCTTTCATTCAATTGCAAAAAATGGTTGTGTACAATAAGGGATACTTTTATTTCTCTAGTAAAAAATTCCCCTGGTCATTACCAATGCTCTGCTATTTAAAATCAGAGTCATTCAGTAGAACATAATCAGAATAGTCTCGAGAATCCCCAATTCTCAAGCTGTTCGTTTGATATCATTAATACAAAATCTAGAACTCTCCTTGATCAACATCGTGAGACATCATATTTAATCAACAGGTGTTTCAACACTCATATAACAACAGGATTGGTGGCATTTGTTGTAACAGCTTCCAGGATTGATGACATCCATTGAAGCACTCATGTAACAACTTCCAAGATTGGCACATAGTTGTAACAACAACGAGTTTCTCGAAGTGGGATGTTCTAAGCATTTTGATCATTAGTTAAATCATTTCATGGGTAAAATATGTGAACGCTACCAATCAAACATGATAAGTAAATGAAAATATAAAAGCAAGATAAATAGTTCATACCTTGGGAGAAAGGGTCTCAATACTCATTATAATAGTCATTTAGCTTAGGAATGAGAAGGTTGAATGGGAAAAAGATGTAGTGAAAAGGGACATTTCTGGGTCCTAACATGCCCCCCAACTGAAGACATTGCATGTCCTCATGCAAAACACATTCAAACCTTACATTGTAGCTGAAGTAGATAACTGTCTCCTTCAGTGCAAAACTGCAAAGAGAAATTGCTAAGTGTCGGTATTGAAAAATGTTGTGTCCAAAATAAAATCTGTTGTGTCAACAATCTATCTGAGTTTCTTTATCTTTGAGAATAGAATCAATTTGAGTTGCTCGAGTAACAACTCGTGAAGGAAAAAAAGGTTCTTGTTTGCAAGCTTCTGGTATACTAGCACCTGTTTTATGATGTTGAGCTCTCCTCTGTTTTACTGATTTTTGTGTAGCAGTAAGTTTATGTTCAGTCTTGACTGAGACAGTTGCTGGTCCTTTAGTGACTGGAACTTTGACTACCTCATATCCTGCCTCAAAGTAATTGTTTCTGCACTCAAAGCACATGAGTTCTTTGTTTCTACTCATAACATCTTTTGTTAGTGCTAGGATGTCCAAGGTTATCCCTTCTAGATTCTTCTGTCTAGCATCCTCCACCTCTTGTTTCAGGGTATTTAACTTTGCTTTGAGGTTATCATTCTCTTTTATTAGTGCAGCGATTCTGGAATTTTCTGTATTCTTGATCTTTCTCTCTATTTGGGCAAACAATTGGAAAAGTGGCACATCCTCAACATGCTGTGTAGTTGGTTCTTGTGGAACAACTATGTCTGTCAGGACTGGCTCTTGTGGAACAGTCTTGACATGGACAATTGGTTCTTGTATTACTAGCTCTAGTGGGACAACCCTCTATGGAGTAGCTGGTTCTGGTGTAACAGTATCGACCTGGACAATTGGTTCTTGTGTAACAATGATATATGTCATGACTGGGTCTTGTGGAACAGTCGCCACTTGGACAGTTGGCTCATGTGGAACCGTCCCTGCATCAACCATAGAGGATAGTGGATGAAGAATAGGAATAGCATGTTCCACATCTTGCCATCCAATTGCAGCTTTGACATACCTGGTGGACTTGGTTCTTCTCCTAGGTAAAATAGAAATGAAAGCAGGGGTTTTCTTCTTCGTTGCTGGAGGAGGAATCGGGCGTTCTTGCTCAATCACACAAGGAGGATATTCTGGTATGCTGGGGTCTGTGATGATATGGACATCGTCAATGGACGTGTGATGCATAGAATCATCAGGCGGAGCAGATGATTCTGCTGCGATTTGAGTACATTCATTCTGAAAGGAGAGAATAGTTTCCTGAAGTTCTGTGCATAAAGTAAAACCTGATATTCGTACCTCTGTAGAATTCTTTGTCACAACAACCAAAGGGATCTAATTTTCTATTGATCCAATTTGGTTAGGGGCTCTCCGAGGTTTTCCCTTGAATGGACTTTTTCTTTTTCGAGAAAATGCACTGGTAATGATAGTAGGTGCTTGATCGGCTGTTGCAGCAATAGGAGGGTTCTGTGTGAATGTTGGTGCAACAATAGAGGAGGTAAGCAGACTTGATGTTACAGTGGACCATGCTGACCTTGCTCTATTTTTAGGTGATGCAGAGATATGAACAAGGGTGTTCTTTTCAGAGACAGGGGGTAGGTTGTCAATGATAGGTGTCACAATGGACCATGCTAACCTTGTTCTCTTTCTTGGTGATCCAGAGATAGGAGCAAGGGTTTTCTTTTTAGAGACAGGGGGTAGGTTTTCAATGATAGGTATTGCAGCCAAGTGTTGTGATGCATGTATTGGTTGAATGGTTGGTTGTTCATATGTTTGTTCGACCACAACTACAGGCTGTTGCAATGCAATTTCGTTGAGGCTTGTCTGGCTAGTGCTAGGATGGCTTCGGGCTATGCGTTTTCTTTTTTGAGTCGCCTTATGGGTAGCTACAATAGGGGTTTGGACTGTTGTTGCAATCAAGGGTAGAGGCTTAGGAAGAGGTCCATGGGTTTTGTTTTCAAGGACTGGTGCAATCATATCTGTATGTACAGAATGTGGTTGGTCTACTATAACAGGTAATGGGTTATTGGAAATGCCCATACCTCTACGAATTAATAGGTCGATGAGTCTGTGATTAGAAATGCAGTTCTTTGGGTTCTTGGATTTTTTTACAAAATGAGCCATGTTATGCAATGAATGGAGGAGAAAATAAGAAATGTTTATCAATTTCTGATGTCACAGATGTGATAATAAGATGAAATCAGAAAAATAAACAACTTGGTATTGACCTTCACAGGTAATGTGCCTTTTAAGAAATTCTGTGACTTTCCCCCATGGCTCTGGTAAGGAATTGACATATGGACCTCTGCCTTTGGTATGAAATTGCTCAATGTTGACAAGGAAACCCTTATGTGCATCTGAAAGATGTGTTTTTATGTTAAACCATCGATCTCCTATTCTTGGCAACCCTGTTACAACAATAATGATGTCTTCTGACACTGGAATCCTTACCCCTTTCCCCATTGAATACCCTTCGGTAAGATTTTGACTAAACTCTAATACCTCGTCCTCATTAAATCCCTTCAACTTTTTAAAATACAATATCTAGCCGACCTAGAGAAATATTTGGTAGGCCTCTGGGTGTAGCAACAAACTGTCCAGAGTTGCGGGTTCATATCTCATAGTTGATCCTCCCATGATGTTGCTTGAGAGTCTAACAGGCACGTAGGAGGAGAAGCTATCACCTAAATCAGAGGTGCAACAAGCTTGAACGTGGTTTGCAGAAAGAATACAGTGTCTTAGTAAAAAGAAGTGTGGGCAGAAAGGTGGTGGAGGTGTGTATAAAATTCGGTATGGACGGCTAGATTTACGTTCCCCCCCCCCCTAACTAAGTGGATTGGCTACAGGTGCATCGATTTATGACAACTGGTTAGTAAATAGGAAACCATGCTTTTATATCTTTATTACTTTAACATGTAGGATTAATCATGTACCTCATATCTTACCACACATAACGACCTCTCGAAGTAGACGCGCTATCCAAACGCCATCTGAGTTGTGCGGAATAGCTGACATGATGAAGGATTGTGAGAGAAATGACAATTGGAGTAGAAATGGAGTCCTTACTGTAGTTAGTCAACTGGAAATCGCCGGATGTGAAGTCAAGTCATTATGAAGCAACACTTTCAGATAGAGAGAATCAGTATTGTCTAATCAATGGTGTCATGGCATGGAAAGATTGGAGGGTTGGAGCAACAACATTGGCAAAAATGCGAAAAAGAAAGAGTGAAGTGGCAAGACAGAATAATAGCAATTAGTGTATCAGCAGGTTCTTTGGCAAAAATGGTGGAGGTAGGTGTAACAACATGGAAATCGACCAATTTATTGGAAGAAGGTGTAACAGCATGGAAATCAGCCAATTTATCAGAAGAAGGTGTAACAACATGGAAATCAACCAATTTATCAGAAGAAGGTGTAACAGCATGGAAATTGGCCAATTTAACGAAAAGAGGTGGAACAATATAGAAATCGGCTGAACACTACATTACTTAGTTTCTAGGAAGTTTTTCAACTTCCATGAACTAATCATTTGACTCGTTTTCCACTACTCGACCTTGCTATTCATCAATCCACCTGCACACACATAACCACCTGATACCTTTCAAATCTTTATTAGCATAGTAAAGAAAATAGAGAAATTTCAACTAAAAACAGAAAAATGCAAATTTTGATGAGGTTATTTATATACAAGGTCTGAGCAAAAGAAGTCCTGAAGTTCAGAAGGGGAAGGAGCAAACTCCTTTCCGTTTAAGAATTGATAACCTGTATCAATTGTACATCTAGTTTTGAATTCTGCCTTGGACAATGGATGTTGATACAGACGCAAGCGATGACCATTTGCATGTAACTGTGTATTGGATCCATCAATAGTAATCAACCGGACTATCCCATTGGGAAAAACAATGTCTACCTCGTAAGGCCCTAGCCATCATGTACGCAAATTACCTTGAAATTCCTTAGAGCGTGAATCATACAACAAAGCCCAATCTCCTTTTTGGAATAATTTCTTCTTGATGACTCAGTCATGCCATTTTGTTCTTTGTTGTTGAATCATTGTGGTTTGATGGATGGCGTCCAAATGATTTTCATCAAGCTCATTGAGCTGTTGTAGTCTAGATTTTTGTGCCATAGTCAAGTTGAGGTTGACTGCTGATGCAATTCTTAAGGTTTTGATTTCGAATTTAATGGGGAAAACAAGGCTTTTTCCATATACCATCTTGTAAGGAGAAAAACCAGTTGTGCTCCTCCAAGTAGTTCGGTAAGCCCATAGATCTTCATGCAATTTGTCAGACCAATCCCTATGATTCTCTCTCACTATTTTAGTAAGAATGCCTTTGATAACTTTGTTGGTGCTTTCCACCTGGCCATTTCCTTGTGGATGGTATGGAGAAGCTATTCTATGTAAAACATGATATTTACTGAGTAGAGCTTCAAATTTATATGATGTGAAAGGGGGTCCTCCATCAGTTACCAATTCTCTGGGAAAACCAAACCTAACAAATATATCTTCAAACAAGAATGCTAAGACAACTTATTTTGAGACTCTGATAAGTGCTTTTGCCTCCACCCACTTGGTCATGTAATCTATACAAACCAATATATAGACTTTCTAATTGGAAGGTGGGTGAATGGGTCCTACAAAATCCATGGCCCATCTCTCAAAAGGCTCTAAAACTACCTGAGACTGGAGAGGCATCTCATCCCTGTGAGTTGGTTGACCCATGCATTGGCAACTGTCACAAGCTTGGACATACTTCTTGGCATCTTGAAATATGTTGGGCCAAAAATAGCCCATCCTTAAAATTTAATGCCCGGTCCTTTTATCAACAAAATGACCCCCACCAGGGCCATCATGGAAAGATTTCAGCAGATCATAAACTTCATCATCCCTCACACATATCTTGATTTCTTGGTCCAGGCCTGTGTAGAAGAGGTATCCTCCTATCCAACTATACCTAGAACTCTTTTGAATAATATTCCTTCTTTCTCGAGGATATAGATGTGGAGGTACCTTCCCTGCAACCAAATAATTAGCAATGTATGCATACCAAAGTGAGTGAGCAGATACTGCAAACAAATGTTCATCAGGAAAGGAATCATCTACAGGTGAATTATCATCATTTATATGTAATCTTGAGAGAAAATCAACAACCACATTTTCCTTTCCTGGTTTATCCACTATAGTGATGTCAAATTATTGCAGTAGTAACAACCATATTGTCACTCGGGAATTAGTAATAGGTTTATTCATTAGATATTTAATGTTTGTATGATCAGTATGAATAAATGTGGGATAACTAGTTACATAATGCCTGAATTTATTGATTGCATAAACCACTGCCAAGAATTCTCTTTCATTAACTATGTAATTTAACTCAGCAGGAGCCATGTTCTTGTTGATATAGTAGATAACGTAGGGGTCTTTGTCCTCCTATTTCCCTAGTACTTCACCAATTGCAGTGTCTGAGGCATCTGAAGAAATGTGAAAAGGCAGAGCCCAATTGGGCCCTCTCAAGATGGGAGCTGTGGACAATTTCTGTTTAAGATCTACAAAAGACAATTCACATTTGTCAGTCCAACAAAAGTCAACATCTTTTTTTAGTAGAAAAAAAAATGGAGAGGCAAGTTTAGAGAAATTTTTATTAAATATCCTATAATACCTGGCGTGCCCTAAAAAACTTCTTACCTCTTTCTGAGTTGATGGAGTTGGAATGTCCAAAATTACCTGCATTTTGGCTGGATCTACTTGAATCCCTACATAAGAGATGAAGTGTCCCAGCACTACCCCTTCGCGCATCATCATATGGAACTTTTCTGTACTTAAAGAAAAATGATACTGTCTACATATTTTGAGCACTTTTTCCATATTAGACAAAGATTTTTCGAAATCAATACCATAAGGTGTAAAGTCATCCATGAATATTTCCATACAATCATTCACCATATCAGAGAAAATACCAATCATAGCTCTCTGGAAAGTGGCTGGTGCATTACACAAGACAAATGGGAGAACCTTGTAGGAAAATGTACCCCAAGGGATGGTAAAGGTGGTATTATCTTGGTCCTATGGGGAAATTTGTATCTGGTTATAGCCACTGAATCCATCTAGGAAAGATTTTTTTTTTTCCTGCTAGGTTGTCTAAAACCTAATCAATAAATGGCATAGGGAAATGATCCTTCTGTGTGGCCTTATTCAGGGCTCTATAGTCCACACACACTCTCCACTTACCATTATTTTTAGGCACAATAACCAACGGTGATATCCACTTGTTGTCTGATATAGGATAGATGAATCCAGTGTTGAGAAGTTTCTGAAGTTCTTCCTTAACAATTTCTTTAAGGTTTGGGTTCATCCTCCTTTGCGGTTGGAAAATGGGTTGGAATTCTTCTTTGATGTATATATGGTGGGTGCATAGTTCAAAGGGAATTCCTTTCATATCCATGTAATCCCAAGAAAATGCTTCTTTATGTACAGTCAAAAATTTCATCAATCGACGAGTTTCAGTAGTGGAGAGATCGGGATTGATGTTCAAGGTTTTTCCAGGTTCGACTTCCACAACGACGCTCTTAGAACTGAATCTAGGAAATAATTCAGTTGTTTTTGTTTCATCATCTGCTATTACAACGTTCACTGTTACAACAATTGTTGTTACAGCTGAATCAATTTGATTGTCAACGGTTTCTGAGAACATTTCTGAGTTCATTTCTTCCTGGGCAATAGGGTCAAAGACTCTAATCAATAGGTTGTGTGTGTTTTGTGTAACGACAGAGGGGTCACAAATAAAGAAGTTGATTAACTCATCCTCCATCTCATATTTGAAACTCAGGGCCTTTCCTATAGTTAGCACAGGCAGAGCACTTCCATCCTCAGTGTCCATCCATAGAGAATTTTCAGGTTCTACACTGGGTGTAGCATGAGGATACAGGGTAAGTTTTTTTGTGTCATAACCATCAGAGATGGTCATGGAACCATATATGCAACCAATGAAAGCATCGGTTGTAGCTAACCATGGTTGTCCCAGAATTAGAGGATGGCCTCCCAGATGGGATTTGGGTTGCAAAATGAAAAAATCAACAGGATACTCCCATGAGTCCACTGAAATGACTAATTCATCGATTACTCCTTCTGGTCTGATGGTAGAGTGATCAACTAATTCTAGAACAATAGGGGTAGGTCAGATTTGTGTTTTGAGTTGCAGCAACTGCGTAGTTTCTATTGGCATGATGTTAATTGCTGCCCCTAAGTCAACTAGTACATGTGGAACATATGTTTGTCCAATTTTAACAGTTACTATAGGGTTTCTTGGGTCGCCATATTTAATAGGTGGAATTTTTCCTAACTTCAGCTCAGACAAATCCCCCACTACATGCACTGTGAGGGTATCTTTAGGTTTTCATCCAGGTTTTCTGATATAGAGGTCCCTCATAGTCTTGGCATAAATAGGGACATCCCTTATCGCTTGCAGTAGTGGTATATTAACATGTAGATTTTTCAATTCTCCTAGGAGATTGAAAGATGGTAATTCCACAGGCTTGGTAATTTTCAGTATTTCAGGGAATGGTGGGTCTGTTCATTCTATAATAGTGTTATAACCCTAATTTGCACCATACATGATTACCTGGCATTAGGCCATCTCAGATCCCTTCTTTGCCAAAACACTGCTGAACAACTCCTTAAAAAACCTCTTTTATAAGGGCCCACGTGCCCTACTCCATTATTGCATGCTTGTACACACTAGCTGACCTAAAACAGCCTACGTGGACCGAACAAAGCACGAAAAAAGGAAAGTTTCCGATGAAACACACAACTTTGGGTGAGTTAACTGAAACTCCCAGCCATGCATGGCCGAGGGTTCGTCCAAATACTTAGCTTCTTCTAGCCTATAAAAGAAGGGTTAGGGGTCCCATTTGGAAGAGGAGAAATAGAGTACAGAAACTCTGCCCAATTGCATATTCCCATTGTCCCAACCCTTTAGCCATCCTTGTGTAAGAAGAGATACAAAGAAAAGAAGTTGGAGGACATTTGAAGAGGAGCCCAGGATCAAGATTCATGGAGCAGTGGCCTTTCTCGACATTGTAATTTGATTCATTAAAGTTAATAATAAAGAAATGATTTTCTCGTCCCACTATATGAGTTCTTCATAGTTCAGTAAATATATGTTTGAATCTCTAACCCATTAGTCTATAGGTAAAATGCATGTGTAGTTTGTTGCTTGTTTTGTATGCAGGTCAGCCTTGGGAGGAGAACTGCTAATGAGCGATCAAGTGTGAAGAAGGATTGACATCAAACATCCAGAACAAGGTATGTTGGTCTAACCATGTATTTGCTAAAAAGAAATGGGGATTAAGTCTGGGACAGAAGTAGAAAGTAGTTTTCTTTTGGTCATATCTACATGGATAAGATAACCCTATTTGCTAGTCTGTAAGGGGATTTCCCTCACAACAGAATTGGTGACCATACTGGGGAAGTCTCTAGGGTTCCTTGGAATTTTATATTTTTGGGTAGTTTTAAAAGACTGGTTTTCTGTCTTGTTGTTTGAAGTTTCTGCAAAGTCTGAGTTGACAGAGAGTCTAGTCTTCCATACCAGCTATCTCTGATTTTTCTTGACTTTGTTTTTTAGAGACCCACAGAGGTACATGTGGATTGCATAAGGTCTGCATGCATGTACCCACACCCTACATTGTTACAACTCGGGTGTGAACTCTAGCTGAAGAAGTAGCAGTAGCATGTAGATTCCAAAAAAATTTGGAGGCAGTCATCCTCTTCCCTGTTAGAATCAGTCATTCTCAGGGGTTTTCTGGAACTCTTTCTAAGTCTTGGTTGTTTGTAGTCTCATCTCAGATTGATTTGTTTTATGAATTTTTTCCTTACATTGTTTTCCTTTTTTCTGTTAAAGAAAGTGTCTAAGCCTTCAGGAGATCCTGGTTCTCAATATCAGAGGTCTCTTCCTAGTTTGGATTGTCTATTTTTATTTTTTTTCAGAGTTTTAGAGATACACGTGGCCTGTGTAAGGCCAGCACGCGTGTACACGCCCTCTGGCTCTACACAGCTCGAGTGCACATGCTTGTTGTTGAATTTCCAGTAGCGTGCTTATGCAGGATAGTTTTTGTTTGAGGGTGAGGCAGTCATCTTTCCCTTGACAAGAGTTATACCTCTCAGGTTTTGAATCTCTATCCTAGTAGTCAGTTAGCTTAGGGTTGATCTTAGCCATATCTTTCTTTTTCATTTAAAAAATTGTCATCAAAAAAATTTTCTTTAGGGTTTTTAGACAAGTGCGAGAGTCCTTTTTTAAGTTGCTAGTGTGTGATTTCTTGAAGTGATTCTTTGTGATCTATGATTAGGACAGAATTGTTTTTCTTGGTTTTTTACTTGTTGGTATTTTTCCTTTTTGCTTTATCAACATTTAAATAAATAAAAAAATCTCTTTCATTTTGTTTTTTGGTTGAAAAGTGTGATTTTGCATTAGTAGCCAGGGGAAAAATCTTTGTTTTCTTAAGTTATTGATAGTTTACATAGATTGTAAGTAGCTCGTAGTCGAGAAAAATCCTTCTTGAATTTTGTTGATTCAAAAGATCTTAGAAAAACAAAAAAAAGAAATTTGAAAAGTTGTTGAAATTTTTGTTTCCATCTTTTTATTCATTTTTACTTTCGTATTTTAGACATCATCAGTTTCACTTTCATACCCATTGACATAAGAAAAGCCATAAAATTAATGCTAAATCTAAAATTTATTAGACTTTTATGTTTGTAGAGTTAACCAACTAGTTCAGGAATAGGGCCTTTGATTAGGTTGGAGAGGAAACTCTTCAAGGACATTAAAATCAAACATTGGATTCTGAGTTAGGGAGTGTCCAAGTCTAGAATCGTGAAAGTTATTTGGGACCCCCCTCTAACACAGGGGATAAACACGAGGTCGCGTGTGGAAAGGTAGTGGAGATAACCCCTCCAAAGCTGGACCAATCGTAGTGGAGAACACATATAGAGGGCTTTTTTTGGGATTCCGTTGATTGCATTTGCCATGGGGCTTCGTGGGTCTTGAATCTATTTGAGGTCCTCAGTTGTCTTTTGGACCACTTTCTTTTGATACCCTTGACAAGTTTCAAGATCGATACCCTGCTCATTGTGGTCTACCCAACTTTCGACTGTACTCGCCTGGTGATTGTTAGCGCACTGGCAACCTAGTTGCCTATATTTTTTAGGGACATACACAGGTGACTGCGGGGGTATACTACAGTACCTAGGATAGACATAGGGCCACACTTTGCAGAGTATACCCAGAGGGTGCTTCCATTTTCGAGTTGCACTTGCACTGGTAAGCTTCTCTAGTGTTGGTGGTTGTAACTGCTCTTCCAATTAATTTAGTGTTTGCTTGTCTTATCTTATAGGGACTTTTTTTAGTGTGTGTTACTTTTGAATAGTTAGACTACCCTAGAGTGTATTTGATCTTCTCCCACAGTGGAGGATCACAAGCTCCACTGGTCATGAAGGATTCTTGGCCTACCACCGGTTACACTGGAGCCACCCCCACCACCACTAAGGCGAAAGCTAGACCAACAAGGGTCTTTTGAAGCGACCGGGTCACAAGAAATTGTGCCCGAACAACATCCAGAGGAATCAACCGTCTTATACCTTAGAGCGCAAGCTTTCCACCATCATATCGATTCATCCTTATGAGTGCCAGACAGTGTCACATGCAACAATGGAAACAAATGTTGTTACTCCTTCTGGGAATTCTTCAATTCCCACTATGGTTGTCACCACAGGAGAGTTTCCACCTCCTAACCCATTGTCATTGGTCTGAGCCACCATGGTATTGACAACCTCTACATTGCACAGTGGTCTGATCCCGTCTTTGGCGGTGGCCACAACCCCTTTCACACCAAGTGCAACATGCCCTCCGTTCTCATACGGGATGCCTAGTTCAGGTACAAGTCCTGTACTTTCCTACTCCACTTTACAAACTTTAGGTATGGGGGAAGGGAGCTCTAACGCTCCTCTACAAGGTCACATGGGGGGAACTCTTGGTCCTTTTAACACTTTCCCTTATGGGGGAGGTCATATACCTCCTTTGTCCCCTTCACTCGGTGGCTCGCATCAACAATCCGTCGGGAAACCTACACACCATAGTTTATTTGGAGCGGGGAGTCAAGGACCACCTTCGCATAATATGTCGGTAGGTTTGACACTGTTTTCTTTGTTCGGTGCATTCGGTAACAACGCCTTCTCATTAGCTACTTTCCCAACTGGGGGAAACCTCGGTTTTAGACAATCTATTCCTATGCAGGGTACTATTCCTGCACAGGGGGCACACCCAGGAACTTCTTTCGCATCAGGGCCTTGGAATTCTTGGCAGGGATCCATTCCCTCATCAGGAATGTTGATCTGGGGTAATTATTTTCATAATCAATGGAACCCCAGAAAAAGCACTATGACTATCCCCACGGGACTGACATGGAGAAATCCTTCCCAAAGCCCATCGAATGTAATGAATTCCCAAGCATCTATGTCCTATTTCAGAAATCCGTTGATGATGTCTCCTCACACGCAAAATCCATATATTGGCCATGGCCATGGTTTCTACTAGAATCTGGGCTAGTAGTTGAAATTTTCCTGGCAACCTGGTGCTAGTCACACTCCAGGCCCCTTTTTCCCAAGTTATCACCAACAACCCAAACTACCCTTCCTGGAAAACTTGCATTTTCCAGAATTGAAAAGGTTGTTGAATGACCCTATCTGTCATTATCTGCATTGGCCTCCTATGACGACAAAGTTTCCTTCGGACATCCCAAAGTTCGAAGCCATGCCTAACGAAGATTCAGGAGATCATGTGACTGTCTTCCATCTTTGGCGCTCATCTAACTCATTGAAAGATGACTTCGTACAATTGCGATTGTTTCAATGTACTCTCATTGGGAGTGTTGGGAAATGGTACATTGAGCTCGACCACTCAAGATACTTTTCCTTTGGTGAATTGGCCATGGCTTTCCTCAACCATTTCCAGTTACCTATGAGATATGACACCGGCACAGAATTACTGGCCAATTTTTCACATACAAAAGCAAACCATATCTTTGATCACATCCAAGAATGGATATGTCGAAAGAGTTTAATTAAGGTACCAATCCCACCAGCATTCCTGCTTGAGTGGTTTCTTAAGTCTTTTGTCCCACAGTTTTCCAAGGATGTTGCGACGTCAGGAGTATTTTTTGAAGAAGACTCCATCATGAGAGCTCAACAACTTGAGCTCATCTATTATCAGTCTGGTTTATTATATGAGATCTTTCTAGATGCACCATGCTCAATACTGGATAAAACTAGACAGAGAATTGGAATGCATGCCGATGGTATTGTTGGTTCAGCACACACCAAGCCCACTAAGCAACTAATGACTCAGTTTCAACAATTGTATATACAACACATAGCGGCCAGCCAAACTACTACTTTCACTGCTCCCCTTACCAAAACGTCAGATGTACACACAGTGCAATCGACTAATCCAAAGGCCACCCAGCAGCCTGAAGGAAAGAAAAAACAACATAAGAAGGGTAAGGGGGATAAGAAACCCACTAACAATGCTGGTGGGGGAAATACTGAGAAACGAAAGGCGAGGTATCCATGCAACCTATGCGCGAAAGACCACCCAACCCACCTTTGTCCCTGGCTTACAGAGGCCCAAAAGTTTGTGACACAACAACAGCCTGTTGTGTTAACCAATCCATTCCAACATGGGCAAAATCTAACACAGGCCTCTACAAGCACGTAAGGGGGCAGCCAAGGACCCTCTTCGCCTGCGAACAACCCCACATCTGCGAATGTATATATGGTGAAGAGTGATGCTTTTATATCAACTAGAGCGCATGACTATAGTAAACCAGGCACTTCTGAGAAGGGTAAAGAAGCTGAACTCCCATCTCTTCCTCTACAGATTGAGAAGACATTGGGTGAAACAATGACACGCATTCCCAAAGGTGCTTTCAAAAAAGCTTCTCATAACCCAAACGCAAGGGCCACCCAGAACTACTATGTGGTGGAAGATTTATCACAAACCCCTTGTACGATGTTCGCTTTGGAAGTCCTGCAAAGCTGCCCTTCCCAGAGAAAAGCCTTGTTAATCGCTTTGGGATCTACCGAGACTTGTAATCCAGGTACAATCATGCTAGATACAACCAACTTAAAACCTTGTCTGCTTTACCACATAGCATTTCAGATAGTAGTGGCTTATCCCACGAAAAAGTTTACTCGAAATATCTTTCGTACGGTGGTTGATGATGGTGCCTTGACATGTGTTATGTCATTGGCATGTTGGAAGGTCGTTGGCTAGCCCATTTTTGTCTCCATCACCTACTCTCCTCACCGCTTTCAACAGTCATTCGTTCCGACCACATGCTATCATTCCTTCTTTCCCTGTGCAATTAGGAGGGAAGATCATGTGTGTCGAGGTAGAGGTAGTCGATGCCCTGCTTGACTATAATTTCTTGCTAGGAAGGATTTCGACTTATGCCATGCAAGCTATGGTTGCTACAGTTTTCTGAGTCTTGTTGTTTCCACATGAGGGCCGGATTATGACCATTGATCAATTGTCTTTCTCTAGACCTGACCCTGCATTGGGGGCATCCACGGTCCTGATGATTGATAATCCTCAACCAGGTGTAGTCAACGTAGGGGTTGGTTTGTGCCCATGTTTGATGGGTACCTTCGATTACCCACCCCCTCAAGGCGATATCAAGTTTATATCCAATCACCATAAGGTTGATATTTTTCAAGTTTCGTCGTTTCGCACGACTTACTTCGATGATTCGTGGATACTTCCTTCCCCATCGGCCACGATGGATGGGACAAGGCACTCAGGCATGTCTATGCCCTTGTATGCAGTTGAAGCAGTGTACTCTTTAGTCCAGCAAGCTTTAACCCACACTGATCCAACTCCTACACAAGAGTTCGATCCACTTCTAGAGATTGTTTGGGCTCAAGGTTCTCTCGCTACCACCGATGCATTAGACTTAGTATTTCTCTCTGATGAAGCAGTAATCGAAGCAATGACTAGTCTGGACAAACCTTGGGAAGATCTTCATCATAGATCATACTTCCTCCCAGAGTTAAGCCGAATCAAAGCAGGAGAATTCACCGTGACTATGACGGGAGATCGGTATTGTCCTATTAATCTCTTAGCTACCCATGAAGATTATGCTGAGGGTAATATGGAAACCATCGCTGAAACCATACCGATCAATATCTCCCAAAACCCTGGCATCGTGGAGAATTTTTTTCGTTGGAGCTGACTGCTCCCCCAGAGAGATTCAACTCTATACCAATACTTTTAAAGAATTATGTGACATTTTTGCTTGGTCTTACGAGGAAATGCTAGGCATCAATCCCAAAATAGTCGAACATGAAATCACAACTTATCCTGATGCCAAGCCTGTTCGGCAGAAGCTTCATCCAGATAATCCTAAGAAAGCAGCAGCCATTAAGGTTGAGGTTGAGAAATTGATAAAGGAAGGTTTTATCTATCCTATCCATTTGACCCAATGGGTGTCAAATCCTATGTTGGTCAATAAAAAACAAGGCATGATTCATGTATGTACCGACTTCCGTGATTTGAACAAGGAATGTCCCAAAGATAATTTTCCAACACCATTCATCAACCAGATCATTGATGAATGTGTTGGTTGCGATGCCTTTTCTTTCATGGACGGTTTTTCGGGATATAATCAAATAAAAATCAAACTTGAAGACCAACACAAAACAACATTCATTTGTCCTTGGGGTACATTCGTGTATCGTAAGGTGCCTTTTGGTCTTAAAAATGTTGGAGCAACCTTTCAGCGGGCCATGTATTTTTCTTTCCATGACCTCAAGCATATAGTCAAGGCTTATTTAGATGATTTAGAATCTCGATCTCACAAGAGAATGGATCATCCCACACACCTCCGACTTATCTTCGAACGTTGTCGCTACTTTCGTATTCACTTGAATCCAAACAAGTGCATCTTCTGCACCACGTCAGGCTGTTTGTTAGGTTTCATCGTATCAACAACAGGGATCATGGTTGATCCTCTCAAGGTGGAGGAAATAATTCAATTGCCCCCCCCCCCCATGCATAATCCTTCAACTTCAGAGTCTACAAGGCAAGGCAAACTTTTTACCACGCTTCATCGCCAACTATGCCGATCTCACCAAGGGATTTATGTGCTTACTGAAGAAAGACATTCCATTTTACTGGGACGATGCTTCTCAACGCTCTTTTTATGCATTGAAACATGCCCTCACAAAAACCCCTTTGCTACGACCACCTAACTATAACAAAGATTTCTTATTACATCTGGCTGCAACAGAATCAACCATTGGCATGGTTTTAGTCCAGGAAGATGACTTGTTCTCCGAATACATGATCTATTACCTGAGACGAGGCCTCATAGGACCAGAACTCAATTATTCTCATATCGAAAAACTTGCATTGGCAGTCAACAGTTTTGTCATTATGTTATGTTTCGCAAGCCCACCATCATTGTTGTTGTGAATCCATTCTAGTACATGTTGACACGACGAGTAATAGGTGGAAAAATCAGTAGATGGATAGTCATCCCCCAGGAGTTTGACTTAGACTTCATTTTAGAAAAGTCCAAAAAATCACTGGTCTTCACAGAACTTATTTTGGAACTTTCGGTTGAGTTAGGTGATGTTGTGCCTGAAGAATCGCCTATCAGGGGATATATGTTTTTTATCACATCTTCGGACCCCTGGTACGGAGGTATACTTATCTATCTCCAGACTTTGAAGTGACCCACCTTTGCTTCTCATGATGAGCATCGACGTATACTCCATCAGGCTAAGAATTATCTCATACTCAATGATACATTGTATCAGAGAGGGGTAGATTGCATCCTGCATCGATGTCTTACTCATGAGGAAGCGGTTATCATGCTTAACGATTTCCATACCGAACCATGTAGTGGTCATC
>JZKD02S1412640.1:53110-72351 GCA_000966675.3 Picea glauca
TGTATGTACAATTTTCTTTTTATTACGGACTTCAATCCTTGGGGTTTATCAACAACAACTGAATAGAGTACAACTCTACAAGAGCACCAGCTCTATATGCAAGACTCAGCTTACATTCTCAGCACCAATGGAGATGAGGCATCGATCCTCAACAGATATCAATCTGTCAACAGGTACGTGACCTGTCAGTAGTGCAGCCCGCGTGTGCACGCACCCTGGCTCACTATAGCCCGCATGTGAATGTGGCCAGTGTATAATGTAACAAGCGTATGCTTCTGAGCAACTAGGGTTTTTCTTTTCTTCACATGCTCAAATCCTCTGCAACCTGCAATCAATTTCTCTTCTGTCTTCCACTGTCCAAACTGACCCACAACCAGTCACAACACATCCAAGCTCTCCAATAGCTTGCTCATGCTCCACAACCAATCAATAGAAATGCTCTCTCAATCATGTATAAATAACTAGTATACCATAGCAATCATGTCACTACTGAATCACAAGAATGTTTCTCACTCCATCAACCAAATCAACCAAACTGAGCCACATCATAGAAGCCATACCAAGAATGCCCTAAGAATTCACAACACATCAAACAATAGTATCCATCAAGACAATACTGTAACCATACCAGTGTCTCGGTGATAGATCTGAGGCCAGAGAATACAAATCTGGAACCTGCCTCATCATCCAAGAGCTTGGCACCAGCTCAAACAAAAATATCCATGATTTTATCCACTCCAAACTCCCTATAGACAGTTAGCCTGCATGTACACTCACCCTATACACAGCCATCCTGCGTGTACACATGCCCTATACACATACAACTAGTGTGGACATCAAAAAATAGGGTTTTCTATGAATCAGAGACTTTTGTCGTTAAGATCTATGACATTGCCAAAACTTTGATGTGTCCATGAGATCCTCCTCTGACTCTCTTCCTCAGAATAGATCTTCAATCATGCTCAAGAGATCCACACCAATAGGATGCTCTCATAAGAATCTCTTCATCAATACTCCACAAGATATTCACAAGAATCTCTGCATTGATCCACAAAATGGATTCTCACCAAAATGTGTATTTTACAAGAGATCCTAGCTTCTTATTTATACTTTCATCTTCTAGGTCACTTAACCCAATTTTTGGTTACTTAACCCATTTCTAGTTCACTTAACCTATTTTCCTTATTTTAGGGTTAACCACTTTCCATGAATAGAAAGTTCTCCAATACTTTATCATTTAAATATTCCTTCTTTATTTTGTCACTTCATTTTATCATTTAAATAATCTTTCTTGATTTTTTCACTTTACTTTATCATTTAAATAATGATTTCTTCTTTTCAAGCACTTTGACTTCATTGACCTTTTGGGGCTTCAGGCCTTCATATGGGGGTCCTCCAACTTCATAAGGCCATAACTCTCAAACCGTGAGGAGTTATGTGAGATTCCACATACCACAGGAAATGGCATGACAAGAACTATCCATCTAGGATAGTTTCACCAACAACTTCATTGATATTCAACTCATTATTCCACATACAAGCATGGGTCCTCCAACCGTTCTCCTAGGATACCTCAATCCATAAAGCATCTTCCCGTGAGGGCTTTCACCATAAGGGGACCACTTTGGAGTCCATCCATTTGTGCACCTTATCAACCATGATAAGACAATAATGATTCATCTTTGCATCAATTCATCAGTGCATCATATATATAAATTATGCATCATGTATCAATGACAACTCATTGATCCATCTTCATCAATGCATCATATCAATGATCCATCTTTATCAATTGGTTTCCACTTGGACATATATCATTCTCATCAAGGGAATCATATCAATGATCAATCTTTATCAATTGGTTTCCACTTGGACATTATCATTCTCATCAAGGCATATTCATTGTTCATCAATCATCAATCAATCAATTACTTGAGATCAATCAATGAAATCAATCAAACCAAACCATTTACATCAATGACATATGATCCAACAATCTCCCAAATAATCAAACCATTGGCATCAATGAAAACATGATCCAACAAATTTATTTTCAGAGAAAAAGAGTCTAGAGCCTGCTGTCAATAAATCAGCTACACGGGAAGAGAAATGTACAATCATAGTGAAAGATCAGTCCACAATGTGGGATGGGTGGAATTTTGAATATTAGGAGATCGACGCCAGGCATTAAATATGACGAGCTGAGAATACACGCCCTGGATTCATATGCACTAATATGGAAGTGAAATGTTCATTATGGATGGTAGTGACAGTAAGCCTGAACGCATCGTTCAGAACTCCAGGGACCTCGTAAGGGTTGATTTATTTCGGATAAAAAAAAAAAATTACTCTCACATCATCATCCAAGTTTGTCGTTCGATCGAGATTTGTAGGTGTACAATTGAGGATGCACACTAGCGTCCAAACATCGACAACATCAAGCACAAGCCATGGGAAGCCTGCATATATATATCATCGGAGGACCTGATTCCAATGATTATAAGACCAAACATATACTGCATCATACCATTGGGATACTCGATTCTAGTAAGGACTATCCCTGCTTTCAGACGGTCACACATGCTTGGGTTACTGTGAATAATGAATATTTTTCCCAGGAACTCATTATCTGTGTTTTCATTTAAAGAACAAGTTCACAGGTGTTGAAATGATGTCTATGTTTTAAGGAGGTCGACGTGAAGAAAAATCAGATGTCGTATAAATTAGAAGGTTTTCGCTCACATGCAGTCTAATATGCTCAGATCACAATTACTGATGTAATCAATGGTGTATATTCATTCGGGGAGTGAAAGTAACCGAAAATTAATTTTCTAAAGCGGCCAGAAATAAAAATAGTGGTAAAGACACCGGGGTACGTGGCAGCTCATGATTTATTTCGGGGGTGCGAATGGTATGAATTGAATCCACCCACAAAACTCGCCGAAATTGAATACAATTCAACATTGAAGATTGGCACTAATCCGCGAAGGAGGAAACACAACTTCCCAATGCGCAATACATAGGCACCAGCCTGAAAGGAAGTTTCGTTTTCATTTTATCCACTGCCATTTTGTGGGTGAACCGTTGCAAATATTTGTGGTAAGGGATTTGGCCCGAGAAATACGTGGTTTTACCTGAGGTTAAGTTCTTGTTCGAAGAGAAATTATTTATGATGAGTTAATTAAGATTTCTCATAAATGTAAGGTACTTGATATGGAAATATTTCTGGTACTCTCAAGGTATCTTGATGAAGGGAAATTTTTATATGAAGGCTTAGCTCCTGCAGAGACAATGACTAGACACCTCATTGAAATAGAGACGATCTACAAAAAACTTCACATCCTGAAAATTATTGGTGGCTAACAAACATTAAGAAGTTGTTTTCAAGAGGAATGGAACACCAAAGAATGAAGTCAAACGGATTCAACGCCAAGTATCTAGATGTCGAAGGAGTAACAACTTTCTTTCATTGATGTTTTATGGGCACTGTTTTAAGTCATTGTTAAAATTCGTTGCGATATCAAAGAGCACTTGGAGTTAACACATAAGTTGTGATGAATGTTATACTTGTCAAATATTGTAGTTTGTAATGTATATGCACAATTTATTGCAAAGGTTGTGTGGTGAACCAAGGAAAATAAAGTGTTTTAGTCACCTAGGTTTCTAAATGTTGAGGTGTCGCTTGTCATGGACAATTTCTATATAGATCTGGACAGTGATGAACAAATTTCCCTTTTATTTTAGCTGGATTGGTGCTTGTGTGTGATATTATGTAGCTATATCTACACTACTAATGTATTTCATGATTTAGTGTTGTATGTTATATCCATTATTATGGTCTTATTTCTTGTTGATAAAGACCCAATGACCATGTGAAAAACTAAGACATCAAGGAGGAGCTAAAATTCTATTCACCATGAACGCAGAATCGATTTAAAGACTTGTTGGAACAGGGGTAGACCCAAGGTTCAACGCTTCAAAAATGCACCAACAAAACCCTAACTATTGGCCCTTTCGGAAATGCCTACGAAGCAGATGAAGTCTCACTCAAGGTAGACACAGGGGTGGTTGCAGGACTAAGATGTCTACAACCTAGATGGGACACAGATATGTTATTACAACACCTTAATAGATCACTTAGCAGTTGTCATTCATTAGTACTTATCCTTTGTCTACAACATAGATAAACCCTAATTACAGCGCAACACAATATTCAATAAGATCCAACACATTCAAGCACTAAGCACAGCAAAATAGATCAGATCTGGTACTTATTTACATCACCAAGCACTAAGATATTGTATCAGATACATCTAAACATGCATTACTATACTAAGCATAAATCATATGAGAAATAAAACAACCATAATGCACAAAGCAACCATAACACATGATATACATGGTTCACCCCCAACCTGGGGCTACGTCCACCAACTCTTCTTCTTCTTTATTATCTTATGTCAATCTCCTTACATGCACAAAGCCTCAGAACCCACTCTACATAGGACATAAGATCTATGCATACTCTGCCAGATCCTCCTTCCCCGAGCTAGGTTTAAGCACAAGGCCTTCTTACGGTCTATACACAAGCTTCTTACAACCATTAACACTTAGCACATTGGCCTCTTCCTACATCGCCTAGATATCTATTTATACATTACAAAAGGGCCTAGACATGGGTAAACCCATGGGCAGGCATCCCCATACCCGTTACATAAGCCCAAAACCCAAAAATCTCTAAAAGGGGGTCGAGATCCTGTGATCTCTGCTTCGACTTGCGCTCTGCCTTCGATGGCCTATCGAAGTCCCAAAAAGGGGTCAAAAGTGACCAAGGATATTCAAAACTTGGTCAAGGGCCAACAAGCCCGCAAAGCTCACCTGTGATTCGTCCTGAGTCACTCTGATCTGGGTAGCTCCGCCTCAGAAGCCTCAAGCCTGGCTCAATATGCTTCGACCTACTACTTCGCCAAGGCCTCCTGCTCGATGAAATATTGAATAATTGCCTTGTTCACAGGTCCCTATAAGCGTTTTTCTAATGAAGTGACTACTTGTTCCAGATCTACTCCTCAGCCTTGAATCTCCTCAAACAGTTGGTAAGCTTCATCCTGGACTTGTTGGAGCCTCTGAGTCACTTCCATGACTTTGCTCTGTATGGTATGGAACTTCTACTGAGAAGTGCATTATTCCTGGGATATTTTAATTATTTCAATTGCTGACAGGAGCTTCAACTGCGCCTGTATTGTCGTTGCTTGCTGCTTTGCCTCTTGGAGCTGTGACTCTAGTATCTTTAGTTCATGGTCCTCAATAAGTCGCTCGTAATACTGCGCACTTCTACTTCCAAGTTCTTTACATTCCAAATCTAATTCTCTGATCCTCTCAATTGTGCTCTGGGTAGTGGCTTCTCTTTGGTCTCGCACATCCTGCAGAGTACTTAGTATTTTTGGTATCTCTAGATCTTCTATTCTCTGTAGAAGTTGTTAGATGGCTTCAACAAGTTGTGCTACTTGATGCTCTAGTGGGTCTTCCTCCTTTTTCTCTAAGCCTGTCATAGAGCAACGTGCTCTGCTGACTACTTATTTTACTCCAACCCACTCCACGAGAAGTTGTTCTTCCTCATGCTAGATCTGCACTTTCTCCTCTTCGAAATTTGTTTGGAGGTCGTCCTTCTCCTACTGTGCAACTTTGTGTTGCTCATCACTTCCTCTTGTGCTTGCTTCAGGGCCACTGTGGCCTGTTCTGTTTCTTCCTATGCATGATGAAGGTGAGCTTTGGTCACATCGACTAGTCTGTAGAGTTGGGTAGGCTCATCTCCCAACTCCGTTTCTTCTGATGGTGGGGTTGTAGTGGACATTGCGTGGCTGGAGCGAAGGGCCTTCTATAACCATGGTAGTTCTGTTTCAATTCTTTCATACATGGTCTCTTGCTTAGCTTCATTTCTCTACAAAATATCTTCTGAGGCATCTGATACAACTACGATGATGAAGTCGAAGTCATCGAGCATGAGCATAATATGCAACTTGGTATTACTACCTTTTGACTTCTTCCATGATGTGGGTTTCATGGGAGAAACCTTTCTTTTGTTATATGGCTCTGCGTCATCAAGGGGATTCTGTGGTCGCGTTACTTCACCTTGCTTCTGTTGATCTTCTTTTCCATTGTTCTCTTCTTTTTTTACTTCATCATCACCTCCTCCGCTAGCTGATTTTGAGGTAGTCTCTTCGGGTGCGCTTTTCACCATCTATACCTCTTTTGTCTTCTTCCTTTTGCTAGTTCTAGGTGTATCATACCCTTCGTGAGTGACTACCGGGATTCTGATTAGTTCGGG
The DNA here is from genome assembly GCA_000966675.3 of Picea glauca. NCBI lineage: Eukaryota > Viridiplantae > Streptophyta > Pinopsida > Pinales > Pinaceae > Picea > Picea glauca. Next base: position 59,436 of record JZKD02S1412640.1, read on the forward strand.
GTCGGAAAGTTCTATGGGGTCAACATGGATAAGGAGATCTACAGGCCATTCCTTAGTTATTTCTTCTAAGTCCTCCTTTGTGAGTTTGTAATAACTCTATAGTACTTATTTATGTTCGTCTCTGCACACAATGATATAGATAAAATGTCTGTCTGCATGGAACTTCACAAATGGCCTGAACCTATGTAGGGTGTTTGATGTCATATGAGGGACAACCTCAATATCCCTCTTTAACTGCAGGTAGTAGGTGTGGAACACCTCATTTGACTTCCATTTGTTTCCCATATCGCTTGAATACCAGAGCGTGGTGAACTTCACGGCTAAAGGTTCAGATGACTCTATTTCTGAAGGTCGCACCTTCCAACATCTCCCAAGATATGAACATGCCGAGGATCAAAAACCAACTAAAATGGAACTCATAGCCCTGATCCTGAGCTTCACAATAGCCTTGGTCTAATTGATTACATAAGTACTTTTCCCAGTTCGTTTGTAGTCCCTCCACGCATTTTCCTGCGAGGTCAACAACAAACCCTGTGACTTGTGTGGTCTGTTCTTCCAGACTAGCTTACTAGCAATAAATTGGCAAGCAATGAACACTACACCATTATGGATGGAGGATACCTTGTAGCCTCACTTCCCCTTCTCCACATCATCATATGTATCTTTAATTTTCTGCGCCAGGGTGCGGTCTACAGCCTTTCCTGGGTAAAAGTCTTGTGGGTCTCATCCTTGCATGCTCAATCTGGTGATGCGTCTTTCTAGGCACAGGTAGCTACCATGGAAGCTCGACAATAGGAGATTAACGCATGCGTTAACCTCCTGGTGCCTTCCAAAATGGGGTATTTTCATCATGTTTAGAACAGTGGACTATGTGAGGTCCATAGCCCTTGGTTGGGGGATTATCCTCAACTTCTTTCCCTTCATCCTAGTTAAATACTTGTGAGGGGCGAGCATGCTGAATTTCTTGCGATATCATAGATTGAAGTTGTTGATATTTAATGTGATGTTCTTATCTAGTTGTGGTTTGCCTATGTGTATCCCCTTCGGGAGGTATGTAGTAACCAAGATGTAGTCGAAGTCCCTGGGGACACTATCACGATTCACTACGTCGGACATACGCGGGATGTAGTCGGGCATGATGGATGGGATTAACTTCGCATTTTCCAAGTCATCTCGATGCTTGGTTCTTTTCTCGGCCACAGCTAGGTATGGTTCAAATCCACGAGCAATTGATGGGTAGGCTTGCACTCCTCTCATCATTGAAGCTTGAATTCCGACGGGCATCACCTTCTCATCCATAAGTTCGATTATAACTTCTTCAAAATAATTTTCTACAGCGTTGAGTTTGTCCGACATGCATGCTCAAGATTGGATAACTCAGGTCGATGAACAAATGCTCAATGCAATAGAACATGTAGCGAAGTCTTAGTAAGCACATCATAGTAACAATTATCTCTCTTGTTGGCTCAGATACAATTCAGGAAAGTTTTCTCGACGCAACAATTGAGCGAATAAGTAGACAATGATGTAATAGATCCCTCCGATGGACAAGATTCCTTCATCAATGCAGTTCTATCTGTTATGGCGCGGTCCCAATGTTCTGATGGTGAGCTTTTTGATCATAATTGTTGTTCTAACCGTTCAGGAACATCAATCTAACGGTTATAATTCCTCCAATGGTCATATTGCTCTGCAATGGTGAAGTGTCAATCTGAGCTACTTTGATATTCCAACGAAGTTCAAATTGTGGAGACCTTCCTTCTGTGAAGTCTTCTCTGGAACTTCCTGTAACTTTTCTAACTTTTCTTTCTTCTTGCAGAGCTTTCTAGCCTTCTTCCCTGTGCTCTGTATCTCAGTATTCCTCTTTCCATTCTGATTATTATCTCCTCTTGGCATAGTATCTTCATGATTTTTTTGGTATTTCCTAAGGTTCAAGGGAAATACTTCTTCTCTGTCTAGGGTAGGTGCTCTACTCTCTTATATAGACATATGTTTCAAGTCTTCTTGTGTTCTTTCAACTTCGACATCCATATTTTTGGTCCTCAGTAGCTTCAACTGGTTTTCTTGTTCTTCTAGTAAGTGTGCTATTCTCTTAGCCATGAAGTCTCTTAGTTCTTTCTTTTTCTGTTCTAGAGATTCCTCCTCTTTTCTTTGGGTTTGATCTTTCTCAATCTAGGTTTTTCCTAGTAGTATAGAAAATGGGGCACTGTTCTCAACAAACCTAACGATCTCAAATTCTTCTTTTGTCGAAGTTTCATGAGCACTCATATATTTTTGGGTAAGTCTTCCACATAGGGTTATCAACTTTCCTCTAAATAATCCTATTCCTCCCAATGAAGGAATCATAGCAGGCTTTCCTAAAATTTCCCAAGTTCTTTTTGTCATAATATTCACATGTGTTTCCTAATCTAGAACAAAGTCTATGTCAAAGTCTCATATTCTTGTTTCTATGCACTCTTTCTCTTTGAAGATCTCTGATAAGTTTATATCTTTGTGGTCATTCATGGTTTCTTTCATTTGTAGTAATACAGTCTCTAATTATTTCCAGGGTTCTACCATGGTCTCAGTTTCTTGGTCTTCCTTAGGGTTTTCTTGTCCCATATTCATTCTTTCAACCTTAGCAATCATTCTAGGGAAATCCAGAATGTCATGGTCCATAGATTTACAACAAAGACAACTAGGTCTTCTACTAGGGAATTCCTTATCAAGGTGTCCCGGTCTTCTGCAAATGTAACAAAGAGTTAATCCTCTCTTTCTCTTAAATGATCCCCAACCTTTCTTGTACTGCACACTAGGATCATGGTGGCTAACTTGCAAAATATTCTTCCTGTTAAATTTTTAATTAAATAAAGTACCAAGGCAAGTGTTTCTCTTCCCTAGGTGCCTAAGGGGGAGAAGGTGCCTAATGTGGGTCCTAGTCAAATTAATTTGTGAGATGCAAATTAAAAGATAACTTTATGACTAAAGTGAGGGTGAGTGAAGAGACACCAAATCTTAGCCACTCATCTAATCTAATCTCAACCGTTAGATTAGAAAATCCCTCACCTTCCCTCATGAGGTCGATTAGGGCAAGGGGGCGCACCCATTCTTTGGTTGTTCAAGCATTTTGGAGAGAGCAAGAGAGAGAGCATTTTCGAGCATCAAGAGAGAAACCATTTATGAGAGCTAGGGCATGCATCCCAAGGAAACAAACTAGCACAAAAATCGAGGCAACAAGGACAACATTCAAGGCAGGCCATACTGTACAGATTGAGCAGGTTGTACACCAAGAGGAGAAAGCACATAAATCGAGGCAAAGTACAGTCCAACAATTAAGGCTATACTGTACGGATTTCAAATTCCATACAACAAGAAAAAGGGTACAAATTTTAAGACAGGAAAGTACAATCCATACTATACGGATTTTGTACAGTCCGTACGATTCATATGACTGTCCTTTTGGCACAGTTTTCAAGAAGAAAGATATGTGGTGTTTTTTGGAAGTTTTGGCACATTTACCAAGGCAGTCGTACATCATTTATTTCTCTGTTTTTGGGCTGAGTTAGTTGGTACAAATTTCAAGGTGGCCGTATAGAAGTTTGGAGGCACAAAAATCGAGGAGAAGACCTGTAATTTATTGCAGAAAATTCTGGGAAGAATTTTGAGGAGTTGGCTCATTTTCCTGTGTGAAGAATTGGCATGGTTGTCAAGATAAGTTTTTCATTTGAATTTATGAAGATGAATATGTTGTAACAGAATTATCTGAAGCTCCTAAATAATAAAAATCTCCCTCTCTCACTAGTTTTCCCCTTGTGGGTTTTTCTAGGGTCAAAGTTAGAACGAAAATTTCCATGTCATTAATTTTCTAAGTTTTATATGCTGCTGATATTTTATTTCTGCATTGAAAACGAAGTTCAAAATCCTCATGTTTCAGTTCTGAAATAATTTTCTACTGATATAAAACTGGTTTGGGCATTAAACATTGGTTGAAAAATCAGCGAGACTGAAACTGGGTTGGGGTCTGAAAAATTAACATGGTATCAGATCTAAGGTGAAGGGAAGTAGGGATTTCAGCAGACAGAAAGTTGGGACAACAGTCACTTCACAGGGCAGATTTTTGAATTTGTGATTTTTCAGCAGAAAAAGGGTCATGTCTACTGGTCTGAGAGTTGAGGACAAACTTGATGGGGCAGCAAATTTTGGTGCTTTGAAGGAGAGGATGATCTTGCTTTTGCAAGAAAATGAGTTGTGGGACATTGTGGAGAATACCACTACTCATCCTGTTGTGGTACCTACTGATGCTACTCTTCTTCTAGCCTATACTAAGAAGAGTATCAAGGATAAGAGATTTATTCTTGATGCCATCAAGGATCATTTGATTCCTCACTTGATAGGGAAGACATATGCCTATGATATGTGGGAGTCTTTGACTAAACTATACCACAGTACAAATGAGAACCGGAAGATGGTTTTGAGGGAAAAACTAAAGAGCATAAAAATGACCAAGGATGAAAATGTGGTCACATACCTTACTATATTGACACATGTAAGGGATGAGCTTGGAGCTCTAGGGGAAGCCATAGCTAACAGTGATCTTGTGAGAACATCATTGAATGGTGTTTTGAAGCAATGGGTTGTTTTTGTGGAGGGCATTGTTCCTAGGGAGAATCTTCCCCGTTGGGAACGTCTTTGGGATGAATTTGTTCAGGAGGAGACCCAGAGAGGTTATGTGCATGGCAGTTCATCTACTGGTCATGAGGAGGAGAATGTGGCTCTTGCTACCACTAGCAAGAAGAAGTTCAAAAAGGGTCCAAAGGGAGGACAAAAGCCCAAGGGTGAAGGGAAGAAAGACATGATAAAAGTCAAGTGCTTTGCTTGCCATAAGTTTGGGCACTATGTAGGACAGTGTCCAAAAAAGAAGAAGAAACAAACAACAGCTTCAACAGAGGTGGAGGATTTTTCCACCAAGTTTGACAAGGAACTTTCCTTGATTGCATGTCTATCCTCGAGGACCACTACTTAAGATGCTTGGTATATAGAAAGTGGTGCCTCTCGCCATATGACAATAGTTCGTGAGCACCTGATAGATCTTACATAGTGTGGGGATGCAGAGGTAGTGCTTGGAGATGATCGGGAGGTCAAGGTGGCTGGTTGTGGGAAAATATCATTTCAGAGGGATTCTTTGCCTCCCATGACTTTGACAGAGGTTCTTTATGTTCTGGGCTTGAAGAAGAACTTAGTATCAGTTTCTAATATTGAGGAGAAGGGCTATGAGATCTTGTTCCGTGATGGGAAGGTGCTCCTTTTCCCCAAAGGGTCTAGCATCACTTTGGCCAAAGTGATAGGTACTAGACATGAGAGGTTGTACAAGTTTTTGTTCCAACCAGTGAGAGCATTGATTCATTCTACCAGCTGCAGAAGTGACCTATGTGAGATATGGTATAGGAGGATGGCACATTTGCACCATGGGACTTTGAGAGTTCTGAGGGAGATGGTGATGGGAGTTCCATATTTCAGTTCAAATCACCATGAGTTGTGCAAGGGCTGTACTTTGGGAAAGTACACCAAGACTGATTTTTCGAGCAGTGACAATAGAGCAACAGGGATTCTTGATCTTATACATTCAAATGTATGTGGCCCGATGTCTTCGGCCTCATTGACTGGATCCCTATACTATGTTGTATTCATTGATGACTTCTCTCGGAAGTCTTTGATTTTCTTCATGAAGACCAAAGGATAGGTTTTCAATTGGTTCCAAGAGTTCAAAGCTCTTGTGGAGAACTAGATAGGGAAGAAAATCAGAGTCCTAAGATCAGACAATGGGGGTGAGTATACCTCCAAGGAGTTCATGGATTTTTGTGCAGGAGAGGGCATCAAGAGGGAGTTGACTGTTCCTTACAACCTGCAACAAAATGGGGTTGTTGAGAGGAAAAACAGGGCCATTGTTGGGGCTAAGAGAGCCATGCTACATGATCAGGGGTTGCCACTATTTCTATGGGCTGAAGCATGCTACACTACATTTTATCTATAGAACAAGAGTCCTCACAGGGCTGTGGGGAGCATGAATCCTGAGAAGGATTTCTCTGGGAAGAAGCCTGAGGTGGGGCACTTTCAGATTTTTGGGTGCATCAATTATTCATATGTCCCTTCTGAGAAGAGGACAAATATGGAGCCCATTGCTACACATCAAAATTACTCACTTCAATAGTGTCGCAAGTGTTGTCATTACAAGTGTCGCAAGTGTCACATTTTTCTCACAAGTGTCGTAAGTGTCAAGCAAAGCATATTGCCATGATGCCTATGTCGTGCCTATAACGACATGAGAAGGACACATGAAACACCTCAAACATTTGATTTGGAAGAGGAGAAATGAGTCAGTAGACTTACAAACCTTTTTCCATATGAAAGCACTCAAAAAACTAATCTTTTGAAGGAGAACACTCCCCTATACCTCTTCTGGGAGCGCTAGTTCTCCCCCTTACACTGTCTGGGAGTGTTATAAAGCTCCTTTGTCCCTTTTGAGGGAGCGCTAGTATCTTTAGGAGCATTGGAGCCCCCCTTAAGCCTACATGAGAGAGCTACAATGATCTGATGGCCCTTTTGAGGGAGAGCTGCCTATTCTGGGCAGTAGTTAAGTTGTTGAGATGAATGGGGGAAGGATCCTTTCATTCTTGGAAGGCAGTTGGATTCAAATCCCTAGTCTATCCATGATCTTAGGGTAGATCCTCAACTGAAGGAGGAAAATCCTCAACTTCCCCAAGGATATCTCAAGTGGTTAAAGCCTCTCCAAGGCTATATAAGAAAGATTTCTAATGGTGAAAGGGGATTGGAAAAGGAGAATCACACCAAACTTATGATCTCATAAGTGGTGCTGGAACATAGATATTTTGGAAGCAAGAGACCTATGATCTCATAGGTAGAAATCGATGAAGCTATCATCATTCATATTGTGGATCTTTTGAGAAAGGGGTAGACAAGGAGGACTTGACGAAGCTGCTGCAATCAATCTATGGATGTAAGCAATGGTTTTTCCTCATTAATATAATTTGCTTGGCCTATTTCTTTCTAATTTATGTTCAATCTCACATGAATTTGTCTCTTTAGTAGATATATCTATTTCAGACTAATCTTGATAGAGTAGGAAGTGGTCGTACTTTGTTTTTCTACAGGATCCATCGAGGAGAGAAAGGTTGGAGCTCAACTCGAAGCGTGCAGGGACAAACACTGATAAAAGTTACTTCTTTTCTCCTTCCTTCTCACACACTAGTCCACCTAGATCTAAAAGGAAGTCAGTGACCATGATAAGCACTTTCTATCTTAGAGTTAAGAATCTAACTCTTTGAGGAGATCTACCTATCTGCGGGGAGATTTTCCTTCAATAGAAACTGGCGACTCCACTGGGGAAGTTGAGGATTTTCCTCCTTCAGTTGAGGATCTGCCCTAAGATCAAGGCTGGACTAGGGATTTGAATCCAACTACCTTCCAAGAATGAAAGGATCCTTCCCCCATTCATCTCAACAACTTAACTACTGCCTAGAATAGGCAACACTCCCTCAAAAGGGCCATCAGAGTGTTGTAGTGCTCTCCAGTAGGATTAAGGGGGGAGCCAGCGATCCTAAAGACACCAGCACTCCCTCAAAAGGGCCAAAGGAGCTTTATAACGCTCCCAAATAGTGTAAGGGGGAGCGCCAGCGATCCCAGAAGAGGTATAGTGGAGTGCTCTCCTTCAAAAGCGTAGTTTTTTTAGTGCTTTCAGATGGAAAAAGGTTTGTAAGTCTGCTGACTCATTTCTCCTCTTCCAAATCAAATGTTTGAGGTGTTTCAAGTTTCCTTCTCATGTCGTTATAGGCATGACATATGCATCATGGCAGTATGCTTTGCTTGACACTTGCGACACTTGTGAGAAAAATGTGACACTTGCGACACTTGTAATGATGACACTTGCGACACTATCAAAGTGAGTAATTTTGACATGTAACACCCATGGCAAAGAGAGGGATCTTTGTTGGGTACAGTGAGACTTCAAAGGCTTTTTGTATTTACCTTCCTTCCTTGAGGAAGACTATCTTAAGGAGGGATGTCAGATTTGAGGAGGATGGAGCCTTTAGTAAGTCTAGAGAGACAGAGAGAGGTGAGAAGTCTTCACCTTAGATTCAGGTGAGCCCACAACAAACTACAGTGACAAAGAGTTCAGGGTCACCAGCTTCGGTGACTACAGGATCAGAGGTGACAGGGCCACAGAGTTTTAGGATCAGGTACTTTAGGGTCTACTACAGGATCATTGTCTTCAGCAGATGGGGTTGAGTAGGGAGAGTCCCCTCCACAACACACTACTTCAGAGAGGAGGAAGCCCAAGTGGCTTCAGGACACTTTGAGGGAGGCACTGGGTTCACTGGGGAATCCTACACAGGCAATGAGAGAGAGTAAACCTCCCGAGAGATTTTGCAACTACATCACGATGGTGAGCAGTATTCAGGAGTCTGATCCTTTCACTTTTGAGGAGGCCACTAGTAGAAAGGTATGGAGAGATGCCATGATGGAAGAGTACAATTCCATCATGAAGAATGATGTCTGGGAAGTTGTTCCTAGACTTAAGGGGAAGTCACTGGTGACTTTCAGGTGGCTCTACAAGCTAAATCATGTTGCAGATGGCAGCATTGAGAAGTACAAAGCTCGCTTTGTCGATCGAGGGTTTTCACAGGTTGAGGGAGTCGACTATGATGAGACCTTTGCACCAGTTTCTAGATACACTTCGATCAGGGAACTGATCTCCATTGCAGTAGAGATGGGTTGGAAGATCCACCAGATGGATGGGAAGACCGCATTTCTGAATGGTCTTATTGAGGAGGAGGTGTATATTGAGTAGATATTGGGATTTGAGGTGCATGGGAGAGAGTCTCATGTGTGTAGACTGAAGAATGCAATGTATGGGCTGAAACAAGCTCCCATAGCTTGGTATTTGAGGATCGATGCCTATTTGCAGCAGTTGGGTTTTGAGAAGAGTGAGGCAGATCCCAAACTATACTTCATTGTGGTTGGAGAGGATCCTCTCATTCTTCTTCTATATGTGGATGATATTTTCATTACAGGTTCAAAGAGACTCATCAGTAGCTGCAAGGAGAGCCTTGCTTCAGAGTTTGAGATGACAAACATTGGACTGATGCATTACTTTTTGTGATTGGAGGTTTGGCAGGAGCCTAGACACATCTTCCTGGGATAGGAGAAGTATGTATGTAACATTCTAAGTAGATTTTAGATGGGAGATAATAGGCCCATGACCACTCCCATGATTACCAACTGGAATAAGCTTCATGCTTCTGAGTCACAGTTGGTGGATCCCACTTTGTATCGTCAATTGATCGGGTCATTGATGTATTTGGTCAATACTAGGCCAGATATTTGTTTTTCTATCAACACTCTCATCCAATTCATGGTGGAGCCTAGGAGAGTGCACTGGGTGGCAGAAAAACATGTGCTCAAGTATCTTTGTGGTATGGTAGATTATGGTTTGGACTATCAGAGAGGGGATGGAGTTCGTCTAGTTGGTTATACAGACTCGGATTGGGTAGGATGTGTCAGTGACAGGAAAAACACTTCAGGGTGTTGTTTTGGATTGGGATCAGTAGTTGTGTCTTGGTTCAGTCGAAAACAAAAGTCAGTGGCTTTGAGTTCTGCAGAGGCTGAGTATATGGTGGCCAGTCAGGCCAGTTGTGAGGCCCTTTGGCTTTGCAATATGTTGGTTGGATTGTTCAGTGTGTAGTTGAGGCCTACTGTGATTTACTATGATAATTAGAGTTGCATTAAACTCTTGGGGAATCCATTTTTTCATGACTAGTTTAAGCATATCGAGATTCGATATCACTTCATCTGTGATTATATTCAGAGAGGAGTTGTGGAGCTATAGTACATATCTACAGAGGAGCAGGTTGTAGACATACTCACCAAGGCATTGAGTAGAGGCAAGTTTGTATTTTTCAGGGACAAGCTTGGAGTGGTGAGTAACACTTTCCTCGGTATGAGGGAGTGTTAAATTTTTAATTAAATAAAGTACCAAGGCAAGTGTCTCTCTTCCCTAGGTGCCTAATGGGGAGAAAGTGCCTAATGTGGGTCCTAGTCAAATTAATTTGTGAGCTGCAAATTAAAAGATAAATTTATGACTAAAGTGAGGGTGAGTGAAGAGACACCAAATCTTAGCCACTCGTCTAATCTAATCTCAACCATTATATTAGAAAACCCCTCACCTTCCCTCATGAGGTCAATTAGGGAAACGAGATGCACCCATTCTTAGGTTGTTCAAGAATTTTGGAGAGAGCAAGAGAGAGAGCATTTTCGATCAGCAAGAGAGCAGCCATTTCTGAGAGCTAGGGCATGCATCCCAAGGCAACAAACTAGCACAGAAATCGAGGCAACAAGGAAAACATTCAAGGTAGGCTGTACTTTACGGATTGAGCAGGTCGTAAAATAAGAGGAGAAAGCACAGAAATTGAGGCAAAGTACAGTCTAGCAGTTAAAGTCGTACTGTACAGATTTTGAATTCTGTACAGCAAGAAAAAGGGCACGAATTTTAAGACAGGAAAGTACAATCTGTACTGTATGGATTTCGTATAGTCCATACGATTGTCCTTTTGGCACAGATTTTGAGTAGAAAGATCTGTGCTATTTTTTGAAAGTTTTGGCACATTTCCCAAGGCATCCATACAACATTTATTTCTCTATTTTTAGGCTGAGTCAATTGGCACAAATTTCAAGGTATCCATACAATAGTTTGGAGGCACAAAAATCTAGGAGCAGACCTGTAATTTATTGTAGAAAATTATGGGAAGAATTTTGAGGAGTTGGCTCATTTGCCTGTGTGAAGAATTGGCACGGTTGTCAAGATAAGTTTGTCATTTAAATTTCTGAAGATGAATATGCTGTAACAGAATTCTCTGAAGCTCCTAAATAATAAAAATCTCCCTCTCTCACTGGTTTTCCCCTTGTGGGTTTTTCCAGGGTCAAATTTAGACCGAAACTTTTTGTGTCATTAATTTTCTGAGTTTTATATGCTGCTGGTATTTTCTTTCTACGTTGAAAATGAAGTTCAAAATCTTCATGTTTCAGTTCTAAAATAATTTTCTACTGTGTATTTAATTGTTGATATAAAACTGGGTTTGGGCATTAAACATTGGCCGAAAAATCAGCGAGACTGAAACTGGGTTGGGGTCTGAAAAATTAACACTTCCTAGGATCCTACATCCATTTGTTAGTCCAAACATTCTTTCTATGCATAGGAATAACATATATTTCATTATTTCTATAATATCTACTCATATCAAACCTTCTCTCTTCTAGTTGTGCCCTAGTTTTTCGACTAGGACAAAATTTAGCAAACATACCTAGATCCATACTCTTGAAAAAAAAAAAAAAATCACTTTTCTTACCTTTAACATAGCACAAAGATTCCAGATCTGACCTCTTTTTGACAAAAAATTTCACTGATCTTACCTCTTTTTCTTCATATCTGATTCCTTTCTTAGCACAAAGCTTCGTAGTCAAGTACAATATTGTGCACATAAAGCAACAGATCTACGCACAAAGCTTTCTTTCTTTTCCTTAGTTCCCAACAATCATAGTTTTAGGTCCTGGCAATGGAACCATTTGTTGTCACAGGGGTAGACCCAAGGTTCAATGCTTCAACAACGCACCAACAAAACCCTAACTTCCAACCCTTTCAGCAACATCTGCGAAGCAGATGAAGTCTCACCTGAGGTAGAGGCAGGGGTGGTTGTAGAACTCAGATGTCTACAACCTAGATGGGACAGAGATCTGTGATTACAACACCTTAACATAGAACTTAACAGCCGTCATTCATTAGTACTTAGCCCTTTTCTATAGCGCAGATAAACCCTAATTACAGCACAGTGCAATATTCAACAAGATCCAGCACATTTAAGCACTAAGCACATCAAAATAGATCAGATCTGGTACTTATTTACTTCACCAAGAACTAATATATAGTATCAGATACATCTACATATGAATTATTGTATTAAGCATAAATCATATTAGAAATAAAACAACCATAATGCACAAAGAAACCATAACAAAGGATATTCGTGGTTCACCCCTAGCCTGGGGCTATGTCCACCAACTTTTCTTCTTCTTTATTATCTTCTGTCAATATCCTTACATGCACAAAGCCTCATAACCCACTCTGCATAGGACATGATATCTACACACACTCCAACAGATCCTCCTTCCCCAAGAAAGGTTTAAGCACAAATCCTTCTTACGATCTATACCCAAGCTTCATACAACCATTCACACTTAGCACATTGGCCTCTTCCTACATCACCTAGATATATATTTATACATTACAAAAGGGACTAGACATGGGTAAACCCATGGGACAACATCTCCATACCCATTACATAAGCCCAAAACCCAAAAATCCCTAAAAGGGCGAGATCCCGCGATCTCCACTTTGACTTGCGCTCCAACTTCAATAGCCTGTCAAAGTCCCAAAAAGGGGTCAAAAGTGACCAAGGATCTTGAAAACTTGGTCAAGGTCCAACGAGACTAACACAATATGAGTGCATAGCCATGTAAAGCATCTAGATGATTGGTTGTAAGGACTCTACGAAGTATCCGAGGATCAATTAACAATGACACTTTATTGATGGATAAAGCGTTCATCTTTGATACTGTCGTCAAAGAAACTCAACACGCTATCAATGCTGCATATATTAAGGCACATGGTGCGTATAATGACATAGGGAAATGTGTTTCAAGAGTGCTAAGCCCTAATATTGGCTCATTACCCCTTAATTGGGGCATATTAATTTATTAATGTTATTTTATTTATGTCGGCTTTAGGCCATTAGTTGTAATTATACCTCCTAGTCTCCTATATATACCAAGGAGACATTTTCATTTTGAATCATCTGGTACTTGAACA
>JZKD02S1412640.1:96817-115751 GCA_000966675.3 Picea glauca
TTACCTTTGAAAAGCTCCTTATCTCTCCTTGTGGCTTCCCTGGCCACTGAAAGTCACTTCTAGCCATCCCATCCTGTAGTGTTGCTCCTCCCGATTCCAATGAGCTATTACACTGTGAGGTTCCTCCAAGTAATGTGGCCAAAATGCCCTCTTCAGTGATTTTAATTAACTTATAGCTCAAAATAGTCAAAATCATGGAAATTGTCGGAATGGAACGAAACCAAAGCCAAACTGTGAGGAATGGCTCATGATGATGGAATATGATTATAAATGCCAACTGGACCCCAGAATGCCTCTCAAATACCCCTGTATTCGCTATAACATCCATCTGGCTACTTTGGTCATCATAAGTCTCTGCCCTATGATGATGTCCCAAAGTGGGGACATTACAGCGGTAGCAACAGAGTATTCAGTGGGGCATACAGATTATTGTACGTGGTAAGGGATATTGAACTTTAGCATGGTGCAATGCATAGAGTGAAATGCATGTGAAATATCTAAGTGCGATACAGAAATAGTGCTCAGAGGATATTGGCGCGCAACACAGAAGTAGTGCACATAAGTTATTGGCGCAACAAAGAGGAATGTATAGTAGATATAGGTGTGCAGAAACATGATTTACCTTATAAATTCATTTGCACGATAAATAAAGGTACACAGGTTGAATTTTTATGTGTGCAAAATCGTCTGAAAAGCTAATTAAGATGACAGGCCTGAGTTTAATTAGAAAAAAATTACATAGTATTCAAGCGAATGAGATCAATTATGGGTTTTATACAAACAGTTGAAAGTGAAATATAAGTTACAACAAGACACATAATATTAAGGGAAACAAGATTCATAACATCATCAGTGGAATCTTGTCTTAAGCAGTAAAGAATCTGCTTCTGCACTTATATATTCATTCAAAATCCAAAATTACAAAAGGGGATGATTCAAAATAGCAGTGGCCCTATTCAAGGAGACCGTACAAGAGTAGGTCTATCACCTACGGAGCTTCCTTACCTCTGCTATCATCTGTCGAAAAAAATCATTGAAATATACTCAATTGTATTGAGGGCTCATTTCATCTTAGCTAGCTCCTCCTTTAAAGAATCTAACCTGACCAGTTGATTCTCTCCAACACTATCAGCCACTTCAACGATGGGTTCTTTCTTCTGTCACTTGCTTCGTTTCTTCTTAGCAGTTGGTCTATTGATAACCAGATCCCTCATGATTGGATTCAGCCTAATTTCCAATATCAAATCAGTAATAGGTACTGTGTGAAATTTAGTCGCCAGTATCTACGCGACTACCTTTTCCTTTGTACTCAGAGGAAAATTTAGTATGTTTCCTGAATAACCAGTCTCATTGGATTTAACTGGGTCCATATACCTCAGTTTTCTGGACAATGAAATATGTTTGTAGAGATGAGAAGTTAGAACCAGTTTTGAGAATGCTCATTGATGGATAAGATGATGCTTCCATACCCGAGAGTTGGTAATTATAGAACCTCAATCATGAATCCCTGACAGACTTGCTGATGCAGGAGCATCTCAAGCGAGCTAGAGTGGAGGCAAAAGACAGCTGGAAGAGCGCCTAGTGAAAATTTTGAAAATGTCTTGAACATTTAATGAAACCATCAAGTGGAGGCACACTTGTATAATGTAAATGGACCTTGAGTGATCTTCTCTCTTCCTTAGTAGGTAGAACACATTTATGATACTTAATGCAAGTAGATAGAATTTAATGTGTAGATTAGACAATTTAGAATGAAAGAGGGAAACAGGATATATACATCCTCATTGTGTATTGTAATAGAGAGGAAGGATGATATTATGCCAATAGAGAGCATAGAGCATAGAAGAGAAGAAGCAAAGAGTTGTGTAGCCAAATTCCATGTATAGAAGTTTTGGATTAATACAAGAAGACTTTGATTCATATTCATGGTGTTCAAATATTCTCTGTGGATGCATTTTTGAATGTTATTATCATGAATGTTTTACTCTTTCTATTATGCAATTGATTTTATGTTGTGTATGAATGATTTCTTGTTGAATGTTTGAAATCTGAGAGGAAAGGGTAAAGGAATGAGTTTCAATTGTTTTTCTATATGAGCAAGAGTTCCTGCAAGGAGTGCAGTTGAATTGTCTGCAAGGAGTGCGTTGACAAAAGGGTTTAGAAGTTTTGTCTCTGAAAGTTCAGATAGGTTATATTTTGTTCTCATTTCCTCCAAGGTGCAGTTAGGCACAGGAGCCATGTAAAGTGTGCACATACTGAGTGAAGCCTCCGGGGTTTGTAACCCAAATAAATTGTTGAGAGACTATTGTTGCAGGGAGCGCGTAGAGTCGAAGGGAGTTCAACACTTGAAAGTGTTTGAAGGTCTGCCGCAAGGAGTGCGTGTAGGAGTCTTTTTCAAGACTCCAAGTTGGAGAAAACCCAGAAGGGATAGAGTCTCCATAGTCGTCGAAGGAAGCAAGGGAAGTTTGTGCATTGGAACAGTGAAAAGGTGTTGAAAGTTACGACGCAGGAATTTGAGTATCGTGGGAAAACCACTTGGTAAAGTTGCAGAAGTCCTTGTGAAGGGAAGAGACGGATGGTCGAAATTCTTTGTGGAGAATTCGCGAAGTCCCGTGAGCCATCAGATCTCATGAAGGAGCAGGGGAGTTACGTTGAGTGCTTCCGAGAGGTTTAAGCTTAGGAGAGGTAGAATCGTAGATCCAAGCCAACAAGGGTCGTTGGATTTACACGTGGATTTCTATTTCAGGGTTTCGTAGTTTGAAGTCCCATAATCTTTGCAATAAGACTCATGAAATCACGAAGCGCAATGTCTCGAGGCCGAAAGGATTGTGTGGGCCACAGAATCAATGGGGTGGATAGGTGGTGCACTATCAACATGGAAGTCAAACTCCGTCGACCATTTCAGGGTTTCGTGGGGTGAAGTTCTGAAACCTTTACATCAGTATTCACAAAATTGCAAAGTCCAAAGTCTCGACAGAGTGAAAGGCCATTGAAAGGTCAACCTTATGAGCACATCGGAGTTTTGGTAAATCAGGTTTTTAAAGTCGAGGGGACAAGTTGCTTGACGTCACAACTCCCGAAATCGTGATAAGGAGAAATCTGAACTAGCAAGGGAAAAGGTCAAGTGTTGATTGTTTCAGGTTTCAGAGATTGAGAGACAAGGTGCTTGACCACTAGATTCACGAAAGTGCGAAGTCCGATCTCCTGAAGTACAAGGGGGAATTTCTTGAAGTTAATTTTGGGTGTAGATTTCCTGAAAGGGAAATAGAGGAGCCATTTCTGAGAGCTCTTTGGGCTTCTATAAAGGGAAAGATCCTGTGTACGTGACCTTCCAACCTGCGGATTGAGGAGGGGGGTTGCATTAGGTTTGGTATTAGAGCTCAGAAAGGTTTCTTTGCTTTATGTAGTAGGGAAAAGGAGAATTCATCATGCCGCCAAGAAGAAGGGATAGACAAACACCTGATCCACCAAAGGAGAGGGAAATGCCGAGAAGAAGTGGTAGGCAGATGCCTGATCCAGCCATAGAGAGAGAGATGCATGATCTACATGCCAGACTTGAGGACATGGAGACAACACAGAGGTGCACAGTCAGTGCTGGGGATCTTAGTGATTCCGAAAGTGAAATTGAAGCTGAACATGAAGGGGAAGAAGTTGCAGCCAAAGATGCAGCAAACAAACATTTGATTAGGGCTATTGCAAGAATGGGTGCAAGAGCGAAAATGGACATTGCAATTTGTGAGGGAAATCTGGATGCAGAGGAGCTTCTAGAATGGATTAGAGCTCTGGACACATATTTTGACTATGAAGATGTCGAAGAGGACAAGAAGGTCAAAAATGTTGTCACGAGATTAAAAGGACATGCAACATTGTGGTGGGATGAACTACAGGATGACAGATGCTACAAAGGCAAGCAGAAGATCAAAAGCTAGGACAGAATGATTGCGAAGATGAAGGCAAAATTCATCCCTAGAGATTACCAGATTACTCTGTTTCGAAGGATGCAAAACTTGAGACAGAAGCTGATGACAGTGAAGGAATACACTAAAGAATTCTACAGGTTGAACATCAGGGCAGGTCATCGAGAAAGAGATGATGAAAAATTTTTCAGATACATGAATGGCCTGAGATACGACATTTAGGATGAGATGAGCATGGTAACCATCTGAACGGTGGAAGATGCTTATCAGATGGCTCGAAAAGCTGAAGAGAAACTGAGCCGAAATCAGGGTCAAAGAGGCTGTGGCAGGAGTCAAGCCAGGGGAAAATTAGTTGTCTAGGATAAAAATTAGAAACCGAAGGAGGACTGGAAGAAACCTCAGACTTGAACTGAGAGAGGTGGAAGCTCACAGTGAGGGAAATATGCTGAACAGAGAGGAAAACATACTGAACAGAGGGGAGATTATGCTGATAATAACATGTTTCCTCGTACTAGAGGAAGAGGAAGAGGTGGATTAATAGCATGCTTCACATGTGGTAAGAATGGGCACAAGTCTTATGAGTGTCCAGACAAAAAGAAAGAAGGCGGTGAGAATCACATTTCCGAAGCACAGAGGCAGAATATTGAGGAAGAAGATGTTGAAGGCAGAAGATCGTTGATGATGCGAAAATCTCTTTTGACACTAGAGAAGGAGGTGGAGAGTTCAGTCCAAAGAAACAGACTTTTCCAGACTGCTTGCAAGACCAAGGACAGGGTATGCAAGGTTATTGTGGAAAATGGTAGCATGGATAATCTTGTTTCTATAGAGATGGTAGAAAATATGGAGTTGGAGACGATTGATCATCCGAGCCCATACAGAGTTTCATGGCTACAAAAGGGACATCAGGTAACTGTCACTAAACAATGTTTAGTTGAATTTAAGATAGGAGGATATATTGATAAGATACTCTGTGATGTTATTCCCATGTATGTTTGTCATCTATTGCTGGGTAGACCGTGGAAATATGACAGGAATGTGATTCATGACAGGAGAATGAACACATACACCCTAGAGAAGAGCGGGAGAACTCACATGTTTCTTCCAATTAAGGATAAGGAGGTGAAACCTGAAGTAAGTAACACTGTACTTCTCATAAGTGGGAAGGAACTTCTTACAGAGGTTAAGAAGAAAGAGGAACCACAATTCATTGTGGTTAGGAAACCGAAGATTGTTTTGACTAGCACAAGGGTAGATAATTTACCAGAAGAGATTCAGAAGCTGCTGGAAGGGTTCACTGACATAGTAGTGGATGAACTACCTCGTTCATTGCCACCGATCAGAAGTGTGAGTCATCACATTGATCTCATACCAGGAGCCAATTTTCCAAACAAAGCTGCGTACAGATTGACGCCGCAAGAGAATGAAGAGGTCAGAAGACAAGTCTAGGATTTGTTGGATAAAGGTTTGGTCAGGGAAAGCTTTAGTCCATGTGTTGTTCCAATAGTACTTAGTTCGAAGAAAGATGGAGGTTGGAGGATGTGTACTGACTCGAGGGTGATCAACAAAATAACCATCAGGTACAAATTTCCATTTCCAAGGTTGGATGATCTGATGGATTGCTTGAGTGGAGAAAAATATTTTTCGAAGATTGATTTGAAAAGCGGTTATCCTCAAATCTGCATGAGAGAAGGTGATGAATGGAAGAGGACATTCAAAACCAACGAAGGGTTGTATGAATGCATTGTTATGTCATTTTTCTTAACAAACACTTCAAGTACCTTCATGAGGTTGATGAACAGAGTCCTAACGGAGTTCATCGGAAATTTTTTTCATTGTGTATCTGGATGACATACTGATTTTCAATAAAACAGTGGCAGAGCATCAGAAACATTTGGCTACAGTCATGCAAAAGTTACAGTAGGAGAAGCTGTTGATAAACATGAGGAAATCCTCATTCATGAAGAGAGAGCTCATTTATTTGGGTTCCGTTATTTCAGCAGATAAATTGAGGATGGATCCAGATAAGGTGGAGGTAATCAAGAATTGGCCATCACCGAAGAATATATTTGAGGTGAGAAGTTTTCACGGATTGGCTAGTTTCTATCAAAAATTCATTAGAAATTTCAGTGGGATTAGTGCACCGATGATGGACACAGTGAAGAAGAGACAGAAATCTTTTCACTGGAGAGAAGAGGCTGAGAAGAGTTTTAATCTGTTAAGAGACAAATCATGAAACAACCAATTCTGGTGTTACCTGATTTCCAAAAGACATTTCAAGTGAAATGCGATGCAAGTGGATTTGCAAAAGGGGCAGTCTTGAGTATATATGACAGGTCGATAGCGTACTTCAACGAGAAGCTAAATGAAGTTAAAGTGAAATACTCCACTTATGACAAGGAGTTCTATGATATCATTCAGGCATTGAAGAAATGGAGACATTACTTGATCCCGAAGGAGTTTGTCTTATACAGTGACAATCATGCACTGCAGTTTGTGACTCAATAGGAAAATTTGAATCAGAGACATGTTAAATGGGTTGAATATATGCAAAATTTCACTTTTTGTGATTAAACATATTTCTGGTATTGCTAACAAAGTTGTTGATGCTTTGAGCAGGAAGTGTTTGCTATTGCAGGAGTTCAGAGTCAAAACGTTGGGTTTTGATGATCTTAGGGACATGTACAGGGATGATCCATATTTTAAAGAGGCATACGAAGCAGCTAAGAATCCAATTCTCAGAGATAGGAGCCAATGGACAGAATACATGATTCTGGAATCATTACTGTTTAAAAGTAATCAACTTTGTATTCCAAAATGCTCCATGAGGGAGAATTTGTTGAAAGATAAACACAGTGGAGGATTGGAAGGACACTTTGGTCATGACAAGATGTTTGCAAAGTTGAATGAGTCATATTTTTGGCCAAGAATGTGAGCAGAAATCAAGAGATTCGTGGAAAGATGTAGAATTTGCCAGCATTTGAAAGGAAGGAGAAAGAATGCAGGGTTTTATCAACCATTGCCCACACCTGAGAAGCCGTGGGATGCAAACAACATGGATTTCATATTGGGATTGACAAGAACAAAAAGAAGTTTTGACTGAATATTTGTGGTGGTGGATAGATTTTCCAAGATGGCACACTTCATTCCCTGTCAGAAGACTAGTGACACAACTCACATTGCGAATCTATTTTTCAAAGAAGTCATTCGACTTCACGGCTTACCAAGGAGCATAGTTTCGGATCAAGACACTAAGTTCATAGGACACTTTTGGAGGACCTTATGGAAGAAGTTGGGAACTAACTTATCGTTTAGTTCGGCTTATCATCCTGAGATGGATGGACAGACAGAAGTGGTAAACAGGAGTTTGGGAGACTTGCTGAGAAGCTTGGTGACAGAACACCACAACCAGTGGGACAACATATTACCACAGGCATAATTTTATTATAACAAGTCAGTTAAAAGAAGCACAGGGTAGAGTCCATTTCAGATTGTCTATGACATGCAGTCGAGAGGAATTTCTGAATTGAGAGATTCAGAACAGATTGCAATTAGGAGCGCTAGTGCAGAAAATTTCGCAGAGGCGATGAAGGAACTTCACAGCTAGGTGAAGGACTGATTGCAGAATTCGAGCCAGTAATATAAGCGTAGAGAAGATCAACACAGGAAACAACTTCAATTTGAGGTTGGTGATTTGATTCTGGCACATTTGAGAAAGGAAAGGTTCCCGAGAGGAATATATAATAAACTAAAGATGAATAAAATCGGACCATGTAAGGTCTTGAAGAAATTTGGGGCGAATGCTTATGAGATTGAATTAACCGATGGGATCGAAATTTCTCTGATATTCAATATATTAGATTTGTACCCATATAAAGCTGAGGAATCAGGGACAGGAAATGAACAACCAAAGGTCTAGTGGACAAAACAGATGCCAGTTGTAGAAAAGCCGCAGATGGAGTGCATACTGGACAAAAGGGTCGGCAAGAAGACCAGGCGAAAGCAATATTTTGAATATTTGGTCAAGTGGAAGGGCCATCCAGTTGAAGATGCCAGATGGGAGAATGAAGAAGATATCCAGAAGCATGGACAGACCATGCATGAGCTCATGGATAGGAGTCCATGAAAATTTTCAAGCGAGGGAGTATGATGCAGGAGCATCTCAAGTGAGCCAACATGGAGGAAAAAGACAGTTGGAAGAGTTCCTAGTGAAAATTTTGAAAATGTCTTGAACATTTAATGAAACCATCAAGTGGAGGCACACTTGTATAATGTAAATGGACCTTGAGTGATCCACTCTCTTCCTTAGTAGGTAGAAGGCATTTATGTTAGTTAATGCAAGTAGATAGAATTTAATGTGTAGATTAGATAGTTTAGAATGAAAGAGGGAAACGAGATATAGACACCCTCATTGTGTATTGTAATAGAGAGCAAAGATGAGATTATACCAATAGAGAGCATAGAGCATATAAGAGAAGAAGCATAGAGATGTGTAGCCGAATTCCATGTACAAAAGTTCTAGATTAATACAAGAAGACTTTGATTCAAACTCATGGTGTTCAAATATTCTCTGTGGATGCATTTTTGAATGTTATGCTCATGAATGTCTTACTCTTTCTATTATGCAATTGCTTTTATGCTGTGTATGAATGATTTCTTGTTGAATGTTTGAAATCTAAGAGGAAAGGGTAAAGGAATGAGTTTCAATTGTTTCTCTATCTGAGCAAGAGTTCCTATAAGGAGTGCAGTTGAATTGTCCACAAGGAGTGCATTGATAAAAGGGTTTAGAGGTTTTGTCTCTTAAAGTTCAGATAGGTTAGATTTTGTTCTCATTTCCTCCAAGGTGTAGTTAGGCACAGGAGCCATACAAAGTGTGCGCAAGCCAAGTGAAGCCTCTGGGGTTTGTAACCCAAATAAATTGTTGAGAGATTGCTACTGCAAGGAGTGTGCAGAGTCGAAGGGAGTTCAACACTTGAAAGCGTTTGAAGGTTTTCCACAAGGAGTGCATGCAGGAGTCTTTTTCAAGAATCAGAGTTGGAGAAAACCAAAAAGGGATAGAGTATCCATAGCCGTTGAAGGAAGCACAGGAAGTTTGTGCATTGGAACAGTGAAAAGGCATTGAAAGTTACGTCGCAGGCATTTGAGTACCCTAGGAAAACCACTTGGTTAAGTTGCAGAAGTCCTTGTGAAGGGAAGAGACAGATGGTCGAAATTCTCTGTGGAGAATTCACGAAGTCCCATGAGTCGTCAGATCTCATGAAGGAGCACAGGAGTTACATTGAGTGCTTCCAAGGGGTTTAAGCTCAGGAGAGGTAGAACCGTAGATCCAAGCCAACAAGGGTCATTGGATTTACATGTGTATTTCTATTTCGGGGTTTCGTAGATTGAAGTCCCATAATATTTGCAATAGGACTTGTGAAATCACGAAGTGCGAAGTCCTGAGGGTGAAAGGATTGTATGGTCCACAGAATCAACGGGGTGGATAGGTGGCGCACTATCGACATAGAAGTCAAACTCTGTCGACCATTTTGGGGTTTCGTGGGGTGAAGTCCAGAAACCTTTGCATCAGGATTCACGAAATCGAAAAGTCCAAAGTCTCGACGGAGTGAAAGGCTGTTGAAAGGTCAACCTTGTGAGAACATCGGAGTTTCGGTAAATCAGGTTTCAGAAGCTAAGGGGATGAGTTGCTTGACGTCACAACTCCTGAAATAGTGATAAGGAGAAATCTGAACTAGCAAGGGAAAAGGTCAAGTGTTGATTGTTTTGGGTTTTGGAGATTGAGAGACAAGGCACTTGACCACTGGATTCGCAAAAGTGAGAAGTCCGATCTCTCGAAGTACAAGGGGGAATTTCTCAGAGTTAATTGTGGGTGTAGATTTCTTGAAAGGGAAATAAAGGATTCATTTCTGAGAGCGCTTTGAGCCAGTGTAAAGAGAAAGCTCCTGTGTACGTGACCTTACGAACTATGGGTTGAGAAGGGGGGTTGCGTCAGGTTTGGTATCAGAGCTCAGAAAGGTTTCTTTGCTTTCTGTAGAAGGGAAAAGGAGAATTCATCATGCCGCTGAGAAGAAGGGACAGGAAAACACCCGATCCACCAGAGGAGAGGGAAATGTCGAGAAGAAGGGGTAGGAAGATGCCTGATCCATCCATAGAGAGAGAGATGCATGATCTATGTGCCAGACTTGAGGACATGGAGACAACAAAAAGGCGCATAGTCAGTGCTAGGGATCTTAGTGATTCTGAAAGTGAAATTGAAGCTGAACATGAAGGGGAAGAAATTGTAGCCAAAGATGCAGCAAACGAACGTTTGATTAGGGCTATTGCAAGAATGGGTGCAAGAGAGAAAATGGACATTCCAGTTTAAGAGGGAAATCTGGATGCAGAGGAGCTTCTAGACTGGATTAGAGCTCTGGACACATATTTTGACTATGAAGATGTCGAAGAGGACAAGAAGGACAAACATGCTGTCACGAGATTAAAAGGACATGCAACATTGTGGTGGGATGAACTACAAGCTGACAGACGCTGCAAAGGCAAGAAGAAGATCAAAAGATGCGACTGAATGATCGCGAAGATGAAGGCGAAATTCATCCCTAGAGATTACCAAATTACTCTATTTCAAAGGATGCAAAACTTGAGATAGAAGCTGATGACAGTGAAGGAATACACTGAAGAATTCTATAGGCTGAACATCAGGGCAGGTCATCGAGAAAGTGATGATGAAAAAGTTGCTAGATACATGAATGGCCTAAGATATGACATTCAGGATGAGATGAGCATGGTAACCATCCGAACGGTGGAAGATGCTTATCAGATGGCTCTAAAAACTGAAGAGAAACTGAGCCGAAAGCAGGTTCAAAGAGGTCGAGGCAGGAGTCAAGCCAGGGGAAAATCAGTTGTCCAGGATAAAAATTAGAAACCCAAGGAGGACTGGAAGAAACCTCAGACTCGAACTGAGAGAGGTGGAAGCTCACAGCGAGGGAAATATGCTGAACAAAGAGGAGAGCATACCAAACAGAGGGGAGATTATGACGATAATAACATGTTTCCTCGTACTAGAGATAGAGGAAGAGGAAGAGTTGGAGTAATAACATGCTTCACATGTGGTAAGAATGGGAACAAGTCTTATGAGTGTCCAGACAAAAATAAAGAAGGTGGTGAGAATCACATGGCCGAAGCACAAAGGTGGAATGTTGAGGCAGAAGATGCCGAAGGTGGAAGATCGTTGATGATGCGAAAATCTCTTTTGACACTAGAGAAGGAGGTGGAGAGTTCAGTCCAAAGAAACAGACTTTTCCAGACTACTTGCAAGACCAAGGATAGGATATGCAAGGTTATTATGGACAGTGGTAGCATGGATAATCTCATTTCTATAGAGATGGTAGAAAAACTGGAGTTGGAGACGATTGATCATCTGAGCCCATACAGAGTTTCGTGGATACAAAAAGAACATCAGGTAACTGTCACTAAAAAGTGTTTAGTTGAATACATAGGATATTGATAAGATACTCTGTGATGTTATTCCCATGGATGTTTGTCATCTATTGCTGGGTAGACCGTGGCAATATGACAGGAATGTGATTCATGATGGGAGAATGAACACATACACTCTATATAAGAGTGGGAGAACTCACATGTTGCTTCCAATTAAGGATAAGGAGGTGAAACCTAAAGTAAGTAACATGGTACTTCCCATGAGTGGGAAGGAACTTCGTATAGAGGTTAAGAAGAAAGAGGAACCGCAATTCATTGTGGTCAAGAAATCGAAGATTGTTTTGACCAGCACAAGGGTAGATGATTTACCAGAAGAGATTCAGAAGCTGTTGGAAGGGTTCTATGACATAGTAGTGGATGAACTAATGCATTCATTGCCACTGATCAGAAGTGTGAGTCATCACATTGATCTCATACCAGGAGCCAGTTTGCCAAAAAAAGTGGCATACAGATTGATGCCGCAAGAGAATGAAGAGGTCAAAAGACAAGTCTAGGGTTTTTTGGACAAAGGTTTGGTCAGGGAAAGCTTGAGTCCATGTGTTGTTCCACCAGTACTTAGTCCAAAGAAAGACGGAGTCTGGAGGATGTGTACTGACTCGAGGGCGATCAACAAAATAACCGTCAGGTACATATTTCCATTTCCAAGGATGGATGATTTGATGGATTGCTTGAGTGGAGCAAAATATTTTTTGAAGATTGATTTGAAAAGAGGTTATCATCAAATCTGCATGAGAGAAGGTGATGAATGGAAGACATCATTCAAAACCAATGAAGGGTTTTATGAATGGCTTGTTATGTCATTTGGCTTAACAAATGCGTTGAGTACCTTCATGAGGTTGATGAACGAAGTCCTAAGGGAGTTCATCGGAAATTTTGTCATTGTGTATCTGGATGACATATTGATTTTCAGTAAAACTATTGCAGAGCATTGGAAACATTTGGCTATAGTCATGCAGAAGTTACAGCAGGAGAAGCTACTGATAAACATGATGAAATCCTCATTCATGAAGACAGAGCTCATTTATTTGGGTTTCATTATTTCAGCAGATAAATTGAGGTTGGATCCAAATAAGGTGCAGGTAATCAAGAATTGGCCATCACCGAAGAATATATTTGAGGTGAGAAATTTTCACGGATTGGCTAGTTTCTACCGAAAATTCATCAGAAATTTCAATGGGATTAGTGCACTAATAATGGACACAGTGAAGAAGAGACATAAATATTTTCACTGGACAGAAGAGGCTGAGAAGAGTTTTAATCTGTTAAAGAGAAAAATCACAGAACAACCAATTCTAGTGTTGCCTAATTTCCAAAAGACATTTCAAGTGAAATGCGATGCAAGTGGATTTGCAATAGGGGTCGTCTTGAGTCAAGATGACAGGTCGATAGCGTACTTCAGCGAGAAGCTGAATGAAGCGAAAGTGAAATACTCCACTTATGACAAGGAGTTCTATGCTATCATTCAGGCATTGAACAAATGGAGACATTACTTGATCTCGAAGGAGTTTGTATTATATAGTGACAATAATGCACTGCAATTTGTGACTCAATAGGAAAAGTTGAATCAGAGACATGTTAAATGGGTTGAATATATGCAAAATTTCACTTTTGTGATTAAACATATTTCAGGTACTGCTAACAAAGTTGTTGATGCTTTGAGTAGAAAGTGTTTTCTATTGTAGGAGTTCAGAGTCAAAATGTTGGGTTTTGATGATCTCAGGGACATGTACAGGGATGATCTAGATTTTAAAGAGGCATACGAAGCAACTGAGAATCCAATTCTCAGAGATAGGATACAATGGACAGAATACATGATCTAGGAAGGATTATTGTTTAAAGGTAATCAACTTTGTATTCCAAAATGCTCCATGAGGGAGAATTTGTGGAAAGAGAAACACAGTGGAGGATTGGCAGGACACTTTGGTCACGACAAGACGTTCACAAAGTTGAATGAGTCATATTTTTGGCCGGGAATGTGAGCAGATGTCAAGAGATTCGTGGACAGATGCAGAATTTTCCAACATTCAAAAGGAAGGAGACAAAATGCAGGGTTTTATCAACCATTGCCCACACCTGAGAAGATGTGGGATGAAATCAGCATGGATTTCATATTGGGATTGAAAATAACACAAAGAGGTTTTGACTCAATCTTTGTGGTGGTGGATATATTTTCCAATATGGCACACTTCATTCCCTGTAAGAAGACCAGTGATGTAACTCACATTGTGAATCTATTTTTCAAAGAAGTCATTCGACTTCACGGCTTACCAAGGAGCATAGTTTCAGATCGAGACACTAAGTTCATAGGACACTTTTGGAGGACCTTATGGAAGAAGGTGGGAACTAACGTATTGTTTAGTTCAACTTATCATCCTGAAACGGATGGACAGACAGAAGTGGTAAATAGGAGTCTGGGAGACTTGCTAAGAAGCTTGCTGACAGAACACCACAGCCAGTGGGACAACATATTACCATAGGAGGTATTTGCTTATAACGACTCAGTTAATAGAAGCACAGGGTAGAGTCCATTTATGATTGTCTATGGCATGCAACCGAGAGGAATTTATGAATTGAGAGATTCAGAACATACTGCAATTACGAGCGCTAGTGCAGAAAATTTCACAGAGGCGATGAAGGAACTTCACAACCAGGTGAAGGAACGATTGTAGAATTCGAGCCAGGAATATAAGCGTAGAGTAGATCAACACAGGAAACAACTTCAATTTTAGGTTGGTGATTTGATTCTGGCACATTTGAGAAAGGAAAGGTTCCTGAGAGGAACATATAATAAACTGAAGATGAATAAAATCGGACCATGTAAGGTCTTGAAGAAATTTGGGGTGAATGCTTACGAGATTGAATTATCCAATGGGATCAGAATTTATTCGATATTCAATATCTCGTATTTGTACCCATATAAAGCTAAGGAAACAGGGACAGGAAATGAACAACTAGAGTTCCAGTGGACAAAACAGATGCCAGTTGCAGAAAATCCATAGATGGAGTGCATACTAGACAAAAGGGTCGGCAAGAAGACCAGGTGAAAGCAATACTTTAAATATTTGGTCAAGTGGAAGGGCCATTCAGTTGAAGATGCCAGTTGGGAGAATGAAGCATAGATCCAGAAGCATGGACATACCATGCGTGAGCTCATGGATAGGAGCCCATGAAAATTTTTAAGTGAGGGAGTATGATGCAGGAGCATCTCAAGCGAGCCAGCACAGAGGCAAAAGACAGCTGGATGAATGCCTAGTGCAAATTTTGAAAATGTCTTGAATATTTAATGAAACCATCAAGTGGAGGCACACTTGTATAATGTAAACGTACCTTGAGAAATCTTCTCTTGTCCTTAGTAGGTAGAAGGCATTTATGATAGTTAATGCAAGTAGATAGAATTTAATGTGTAGATTAGATAGTTTAGAATGAAAGAGGGAAACAGGATATAGACACCCTCATTGTGTATTGTAATAGAGAGGAAGGATGAGATTATGCCAATAAAGATCATAGAGCATAGAATAGAAGAAGCAGAGAGTTGTGTAGTTGAATTCCATATACAGAAGTTCTGGATTAATACAAGAAGACTTTGATTCAGACTCATGGTGTTCAAATATTCTTTGTGGATGCATTTTTGAATGTTATGCTCATGAATGTTTTACTCTTTCTATTATGCAATTGATTTTATGTTGTGTATGAATGATTTCTTGTTGAATGTTTGAAATCTGAGAGGAAATGGTAAAGGAATGAGTTTCAATTTTTCTCTATCTGAGCAAGAGTTCCTACAAGGAGTGCAGTTGAATTGTCCACAAGGAGTGAGTTGACAAAAGGGTTTAGAGGTTTTGTCTCTCAAAGTTTAGATAGGTTAGATTTTGTTCTCATTTCCTCGAAGGTGCAGTTAGGCACAAGAGTTCTGCAAAGTGTGCGCAGGCCAAGTGAAGCCTCCGGGGTTTGTAACCTGAATAAATTGTTGAGAGACTGCTGCTGCAGGGAGTGCGTAGAGTCGAAGGGAGTTCAACACTTGAAAGTGTTTGAAGGTCTGCCGCAAGGAGTGTGTGCAGGATTCTTTTTCAAGACTTAGAGTTAGAGAAAACCCATAAGGGATAGAGTCTCCATAGTTGTCGAAGGAAGCACAGGAAGTTTGTGCATTGGAACAGTGAAAAGTCATTGAAAATTATGTCGCAGGCATTTGAGTACCATGGGAAAACCACTTGGTAAAGTTGGAGAAGTCCTTGTGAAGGGATGAGATAGATGGTCGAAATTCTCTGTGGAGAATTTGAGAAGTCCCGTGAGCCGTTAGATCTCACGAAGGAGTAGGGGAGTTATGTTGAGTGCTTCTGAGAGGTTTAAACTCAAGAGAGGTAGAACCATAGATCCAAGCCAACAAGGGTCGTTGGATTTACATGTGGATTTCTATTTCGGGGTTTCATAGATTGAAGTCCCATAATCTTTGCAACAAGACTCATGAAATCATTAAGCATGAAGTCCTGAGGGCGAAAGGATTGTGTGGGCCATAGAATCAATATGGTGGACAAGTGGTGCACTATCGACACGGAATTCAAACTCCGTCGACCATTTTGGGGTTTCGTAGGGTGAAGTCCCGAAACCTTTGCATCAGGATTTGCAAAATCACAAATTTGGAAGTCCCGACAGAGTGAAAGGTCGTTGAAAGGTCAACCTTGCGAGCACATCAGAGTTTTGGTAAATTAGGTTTCAGAAGTCGAGGGGAGGAGTTGCTTGACGTCACAACTCCTGAAATCATGATAAGGAGAAATCCAAACTAGCAAGGGAAAAGGTCAAGTGTTGATTGTTTCGGTTTTCGGAGATTGAGAGACAAGGCGCTTGACCACTAGATTCGCAAAAGTGTGAAGTTTGATCTCCCGAAGTACAAGGGGGAATTTGTTGGAGTTAATTGTGGGTGCAGATTTCCCGAAAGGGAAATAGAGGATCCATTTTTGAGAGCTCTTCAGGCCAGTGTAAAGGGAAAGATCCTGTGTACGTGACCTTCCGACCTACGGGTTGAGGAGGGGGGTTGCGTCACTTACGCATGAGTGCAATGGGTTGCCATGCTCAGCTAATACAATTCAAATGATTAATTTTTGAGTTCGTTACATGGCAGAATTCACCTAAATCAAACGACTGTGATGTACAAGTGAATGAGACAGAGTGATCTGACTAGCCATCACCCGTCCCACGAATGGTGGATTTTACATATTGAAGCACGTGACATCGAAACTTATGCAAAAGTGGTTTCAGAAAACCACCTTATGCCCAATGTATCTCTGTGCAATGATATAGTGCTTGCTAAGTTCTCAAAACTTGGGTTGTGTCTAAGAATTGTCATGGTGGCAACACCAAGAAATCAAAAAAGATAATTCTAATATAATTATTGAGCCAAAATAGTTCATATTTCTCGTGGATTGTTGATTTAGTTAAACTAATAATTTTTAATGGCTGCACATTTTGTAGAACTAACAACAACTAGATCAGATCAGATCAAGTACCGAGTCCATAGGAATGGAAGATACTTGAGGAAACTATAGTCAACAAGATGAGAGTAGAGGGATGAATGTCCATTTGGACATTGAAGGAACAAACTCCAATGGACATGGAGAGGAAAGGGATGAAAACCTGAATATGGTAGAGACTATTAAAAATTTGCAAAAGGATGTCCAAAGCCATAAAGATGATAATGAAAGGCTTATGAGAGCCAAAGAGCAGCAAGATGACTTCAACATGAATTTATTGCAAATTATGAACATAATAGAAAATAAATTGGAAAAAGAAAGTGACTCAAGCAAATCTGGAAGTCACAAACCTTTGGACGAGAAAAAGAGATCAGGAAATGTTAGTAGACACCACCATGAATCCCGAAAGAATTACAAGAAAAGAGCAAGTAGCAGCACAAGTCCATCCCCTGTCAGACAACATAAGAGGCCTGGGGTGGATGAGCTACGAGGAGAAATGAAAAAAATCAAACCTCCTACATTTGATGGTGAGCACAAGAAGGATGAAGATGCAAAAACATGGTTGTTGGGCATGAGGAAGTATTTTCAATTACACAATTATTCTTCCCATGCAGAGGGTAGAATTGTGTTAAAGCCCTAATATTTTCTCATTACCCGTTAATTGGGGCATATTAAATTAGTAATGTTATTTTATTTATGTTGGCTTTATTCCATTAGTTGTAATTATACCTCCTAGTCTCCTATATATACCAAGTAGACATTTTCATGTGGAATCATCTTGTACTTAAACATTTAAGTGGGTTAAAAGTAGGTTGCCCCTTCGAAGAGGCTTATTATTTGAAATTATCTCTTTTTCAAGGCGTTGAGTACTTTTTCTGAGGTTTTTCTATGCTATATTGATATTTGGTTCTTAACATATGGTATCAGAGCTCAAGGTCTTGGGGTTTCGCTGCTACATCTGAGACACCTTGGAATTTTCTCTATAACTTGTTTTCTACAATGTTTCAGAAGGAATGGCTTGGAGGATATTTAGTATATGGATCAAGGTACGTTGGGTTAAAATTTAAGCTCCTGAGGCCTTATACTTTCGGAGATACATCTTGTACAAGATAGGGTTCTGGAATCATCCTGAAATGAGTCATTGCAGAATTTTTGCTATAAAATATTTTCTGTAACGTTTCAAACTCTGAACTTCGGGTTCTCTTCAAAAAACTTAGTAAGGTATCTGTGGTAAAATTTTTAGCATCTGGGTCATCTTAAATTTGTAGATACACCCCGTGTAAGATAGGGTATCTAACTAGTCCTATTGACTAGTCTCAAGAAGGTGTTCCAGGTAAAAAAATCATAACGTCTTCCTAGAGTATCCAAATTGACTAGGACTAGTTTCATTGGATCGTGGACAGTCTTTAGTATTTTGGGTATGAGTTTCAGAATTTTATATCAATCATTTTGTGTGGGGCACACTATACAAGTGAGATCTCCTGGAAAGGCTAAAAATCGACAAGTTGTAGGGAGGTTACCGTAAATTCCACTTGGCACATCCAATTTTGATCAGACCTATGGCACTGTAGAGAAAAAATATTAGAGAACTACATAAAATAAATTTTCATACCCATAAGGTCCAAAACTTGGGATATACAATAGAACAAAGATTGTCTAGCAGAACCACCTCAAAATCAAGGTTCAAAAGTGATACTTGGCCAACATGCCACCCAAAAAGGGAACTTCTACACCAAATAAGCCTCCAGACAATCCTACTTGGACTCTTGATGAAGGTGAAGAAATGTGTAGGGGCATAAATGATTTACAAAAGAATATAGTAACAAAATATGAACTATAAGAGATGGAAGCTAAGTTGGAGGCAAATATGGATGGTTTAAAAGAGGAGATCATGGAAGTATTGAAAATTTTCGTAACAAAGAAGACACATGAAAGTGAAAATGCATCCTATGAAATTCATGATGAGGACACAAGGAAGGTGAATCCAGAATGGAGAAACTCCAACTTTGGGTTGAAGACCAACCACGTTCCTAAGATCGATATGAGGAAGTTTGATGGCAAGGA
>JZKD02S1412640.1:135582-146756 GCA_000966675.3 Picea glauca
TTAGCACTGCCTATCACCCTCAAACCGACGGACAGATAGAAAGAGTGAATCAAATATTAGAGGATATGTTAAGGATGCATGTAATGCATCAACCCAGGAAATGGGAAGACTACCTACCGTTGGTAGAATTCACCTACAACAATGGCTACCAGACCTCCTTAAATATGAGTCCCTTCAAGGTCCTCTATGGTAGACCGTGTAATACTCCAATCAGCTGGAGTAATCCTGTAAATAGGATTTCTTTTGGACCCGACATGTTGAAAGAAATGGAACAAAAAGTGACTCAGATAAAACAAAATCTGAAGGTCGCTCAGAACCGACATAAAAGTTATGCTGATCAAAAGAGAACTCCAAGAGAGTTCAAAATGGGAGACCATGTATATCTCAAAATTAAGCCCAAAAGGAGTTCCCTGAAAATGGGATCTTGTGCCAAGTTGGAACCCCAGTATTGTGGACCCTTTGAGTTTCTAGATAAAGTGGGACCTGTAGCCTATCAGCTAACACTTCCTCCCACAGTAAAAGCACATAATGTTTTTCATGTTTCATTACTGAAGAAATATGTAAATGATGCTAATCATATAATTGACTGGTCTGTGATCCAGGTGGAACCAGAGGGAGAATTTCTACTAGAACCCCAATGCATACTGGACAAAAAGGAAACCCCGCTCTGGAATCGAACCATTGCACAGGTCAAGGTGCAGTGGAAAGATTTTGGCCCAGATGAGGCTACATGGGAAATGGAGGATGCCATGAGGTAGGCATATCCAATTTTGTTTACTTCTGTACATACAATTCATGTTAGTAGATAATAACATCGAGGACGATGTTCCTTTTAAGGGGGAGGGAATTATAACACCCTATTTCCCCCAGTTTGTAAAAATAACTGGATTGGCCAAGAACTATGGCAAACTCATAAATGTGAATATGTGATGTAAATGGACCTTGAGGAAAAGGTCAATGAATGTGAATAACATTATAAATTTTATTGCAGGATTGCTGAGAGGGGATGTGAAAAAAAAGAGACCATGATGGCGGTGGAAGGCACCTGGAAAGGTGGCGTTAACTTCCACTAAGAACTAATACCGTATTTGGACTCCACTGGCCCGGAGAACCAAAAGCAGCTCGCTGGCCCTGAATTAAATGACTCGCAGGTTGGTAGGTAGATGGCTTGATTTGGGATGGTGAGGTGAACCACCTATGTGTAGATCCATCATGACTAACCAGCACAAGGGTAATCGCACCACACACAACCTTGCAAGAGTATAAGGCATGGGGTAGAAGCGATTGCGGGGGTAGACGCGAGGGGAGAACTCTGGCAACACACAGAGTGAGTGATAGCAGAGAGGAAGGATTGCAACCTTCTCTCTTGGTCACTAGAAACCAAAGACGCAGTCTCATAGCATCATGGTCTCAGCTCGGGGGTGGCTAGTGGTAAATCCGCTGGGAGTCACTGAGCCTACGGTTGGGTGGAAACGAGCACCCCTCTCAGTAGTTGCACTCACTTCTGGTGTTATTTTTGATAAGTGTTTTACATATTGCATATTGAAATTCATATGCTGTCATATATGCTCATAAACTGTGAAACTGTGAATGATTACATTATAAGAATGTCTGTGTGGTATTTTGATCAGTACTAGTAGTTGTATATGCTTATAACATAAAAATAGTGCATGGCTTATGCTGATAAATGAATTTAATTATGCATAAGCTGAACCAAGTCAAACTTCCAGTCTGTTCTTAGGAATTTGTTTCCCCCTATCTGTCTCCAGGAATGCCCCAGAATAGACCTCTTCGCATAGGTTCCCTCCTTGGAAAGGTTTACCAAGAACCGGGAAAAAGGACTTGAATGTGCAAATCTTAACAACCCTATGTGAAGAGGAATGACCCTCTTAAAATCCTGAAGTAGCAGTGTAGGGATAAGTATTGATCAACGAATGATATCCTATTGGGAGATCTACGGTCATTCACAACCATTAAAAATCGAAGGAATAAACGAGGGTTTTAATTGCCTTAACCCTTTTTCCTCTATCTTCATGAATAGCGAGGAGATTGGAATCGTAGACCCCCAGGGTCCATGAGAACATCTGGACCATTGGTTTTTCCACATCCAAGGAACAGTGGGAAAGGGTACGGCGTCAAGACCAATCTGAACCGTCATATCTTAGCTAGAAAACCTGATAGTTGTTAGATATATAGGGAGATAGATGAGGGTTAAGCCCTCGTGAATAGGGGAAAAAGAATCTAAACCATCCATCTGAGAAGGACAGGTGGTAGATATCCAGGGATCTTGCAAACTCGAAGGTTCGCAAGGTAAGAGCCCAAAGGTTGGATGCTCCAAGTCATGAGTGGCGAAGCCACGAGAGGATCAGGATCATCCATCCGAGGAGGACAGGTGGCAAAGATCTAGGGATCTCATCAACTTAGAGGTTCACAAGGTAAGAGCCCAAAGGTTGGATGTTCCAAGTCGTGAGTGGCGAAGCCACGATAGGATCAGGATCATCCATCTGAGGAGGATAGGTGGCAAAGATCCATGGATCTCGCGAACTTGGAGGTTCTCAAGGTAAGAGCCCAAAGGTTGGGTGCTCCCAGCCACGAGTAGTGAGGTGTTGAGAGCCGAACACGAGAGAACACATGGAAAAACTTCAAGGTGGGGCCCGCGTGATTGACGGGTGGACACACATCACCTAGAGAAGGGAGTCAATGCTCCGTTGACTTCTCATGTCTCGGGGATTCATGGGAGAAGGGAATGAGAGCTCAGCCCTTGGAGTTACAAAGTCGTGAGTAGCGAGAATGCGAGAGGGAAGATTAAATATCGCTTCTCGAGGGTTCATGAAGGGAAGGTGCCAAGGTTCAACGCTACAACTCACGAAGGGGTGAGTTGCGAGGAATGTGAAGGGAAGGTCAACCTTCGCTGACTTTCAAGTCTCGGAGGATCGCATAAGGGAGGAACGAGAGTTCAACCGTTGAAATCATGAAGTGGTGAATAGAAAGAGGAGCTAGAGTTTAGCCTAGCTGGCGGTCATGCACAAAGGATGCTGACAGAAGGAAGCTATACCCATTTCGTGATCTCGGGTATCGATGACTTGTGAAGAAAATTCGAGGGTCTTTGAATCACGACTCATGAGGTCACGAGTTGTGAAAGGCACTTGCATTTATGCGTGTACGTGGACCTATTGAACTAGGGACTAAAGAAAGGGAGCTAGTTCTTTGTCGTTAAGCGACAGGTAGATCTAGTCGGCCAAAATCTATGTGCCCAGAGCTACGGCCAGGGTTTCATTCTGAAGCCCCATTGCCATTCCACCTTCAAGATTGGACTCAATTGTATCGCTGAGTCGTGAAACATGAAAAGGCGCCTGGTTTGTTTGGCCTGTGATCATAACCCATGATCACAGGGAGGTGAACAAGGAAGAACTAGCCTACACTAGACCCCCATAGGACTTCGGGGA
Organism: Picea glauca; assembly: GCA_000966675.3. Lineage (NCBI taxonomy): Eukaryota > Viridiplantae > Streptophyta > Pinopsida > Pinales > Pinaceae > Picea > Picea glauca. Next base: position 139,029 of record JZKD02S1412640.1, read on the forward strand.
TTCTGTCCCTTGAGGAAAAATGAAAAATTTTATTACGTTGAAGTGGGTGTGTGAAAGTCGGGGTCACTAAGTTTCTTCAAGGAGCTCCAAAACCACTTGCACCGGCTGTCTTGTCCCAACCCTTCCCATCTCAACAACAGGCTCAGTTGGTCATCCATGACCAACCTTCATCTTCTACCACCTCCTATGTTTTGATGTGTACTGGCGATTCTAAGCAGAACAATGTTGCACTCACTACTCGAGCCAAAGATTATTCTCCCTCTAAGGAGAAGGTTGATGATCTACCACCTTCCTTGGCACAACCCTCTCCAGCGACTCCACCTACCAACGGTCCTCTTCATATTGAACGACCGAGCCTCAACACAGTTCTGCGACCCCCCCCAAAGGGCGTCGTTCGAAAATCGGCTTTCAGTCCTCATGCTCGTGCGACCCAGAACTATAGCATTGTTGAAGATCTGGCCCAAGCACCCTCTGCGATGTTAGCCCTTGAAGTCCTTCAAACTTGTCCCGCACAATGGAAGGCACTATTGAAATCTATCAGTGGAATTGACCCGATGGATATGAATTTAATAATCTTTGTCTTGGAAGATCACATTCCAAGGTTACCCCCTCAACTTGCATTCCAGAGCCAAGTGGTTGTCTTTGACAAAAACATTTGTCGAACCGTCATCAACGAGGGTGCCTCAACGTGTGTCATGTCTCTTGCCTGCTGGAAAGCCATTGGCTCTCCTTCCTTGAATGAATCCTAGAACACTCTTAAAGCCTTCAATTGCTCCGGTTTTAAGCCCTATGGTGTCCTTCATTTGTTTCCCATCACGTTAGAAGGCAAGATAGTCCAAGTCAAAGTGGAAGTCTTTGATGCTCCCCTTGATTATAATCTTCTGCTTGGCCACAGCTAGATCGATTCCATGCATGCCGTTGTGTCGACCCTTTTCCATGTTGTACATTTCCCTCATCAAGGAAAGGTTTTCACTGTCAATCAATTCGCCTTCTTCAATTCTGATACCCATACTAGCAATGTTTCGTTTATCGCTAAAACCCCACCGGGTTATGAGAACATCGATGTAGGCCTTCTCAAGGACTCTTCGTTAATGGGTACTTTCCCCATTCAACTGCCCGATGTTCCACGCTCGTTATTTTCTTCTATCAACATGATCTCCACCTTGCCTCACAAACTTTCTGTGTCTCACGACCCCTAGATAGTCCCTGACCCTGGAGATCATCTTCGTTTCAGCGACGAAATGTCGTTAAGTCCAGTTGAATCCGCTTATGAGGCCATTCAATCGACAACACCTTCTACCCCCTCTCTTGATGAGTTGTCTCCCAATCCTTTCCGTGTCATTTTTCCCATAGACGAGATGATCATGTATGTCATGGAGGACACCCCTTGGGACGATGGACATCATCGTTCCATCCTTTTTCTGGAGCAACATACTCTTGAGAACTACCAACAGATTTCGACCCCGTTGAACGTTGCCATCATCACGACCGTTCCCGTGTCTACACACGATGTGTTTTTCGAAGGGAACTTAAGCAATATCTCACCCACTATTCCCCTTGACATATTCGTTAAACCTAGAATCGTCGAAAATGTTCATATTGGAGCTTCGTGTTCCCCTGACGATATAGTCACTTATACATCCCTTTTCAAAGAGTTTCGTGACATCTTCACCTGGAGCTACGAAGAGATGTCGGGTATCGACCCTGAGATTGTGATACATGCGATCAAGACCTACCCCGATGCTAAACCCGTCCGGCAACACCTTTGTCCAGTTCACCCACATAAAGCGGTTGCTATAAAGCTCGAAGTTGAGAAACTTCTAAAAGTTGGCTTTATTTATTCGGTGGCTCTCATAGACTGGGTTTCCAATTGTGTCTCGATTGACAAGAAACAAGGCACCATTCATGTATGCGTTGATTATAGGGATATCAACAAAGCTTGTCCCAAATACAACTTTCCTACCCCTTTCATCGATCAGATTGTCGATGATTGTGCCGGAAGTGAAATCTTCTCTCTCATGGATGGTTTCTCCAGCTATAATCAAATCAACATTGTTCTCGAGAATCAACATAAGACTGCTTTTATTTGTCCTTAGGGTACTTTTGCCTATCGGAAACTTCCTTTCGGTCTCAAGAACACTGGTGCAACTTTTCAACGCACTATGTCTTATGCTTTTCATGATATCAAGTACATCGTTCAACCATATTTGGAGGATTTACCTGCTCATTCAATGCACAGAGTCGATCACCCAACCCACCTCTGAGCCATTTTCGTTCACTATCATTTCTACCGTATACGTTTGAATCCTCACAAGTGTGTTTTTTGCGTTGAATCCGGCCATCTTCTAGGTTTTATCGTTTTGCATCAAGGGATCTGGGTGGATCCTTTAAAGGTTGAGGTGATCCTTAATCTCCCTCCTCCTTCTACTCTTTTCCAGTTGCAAAGTTTGCAAGGGAAAGCAAACTTTCTTTGTCGTTTTATCCCAAATTATGCCGAGATAACTCATGGATTTATGCGGCTATTAAAAAATGATTCAGAGTTCATCTGGGATACCATTGCCAACAATTCTTTTGAAGCTTTGAAGTTGTCCCTAACGCGCGCTCTGCTTCTCTTTTCCCCCGATTACAGTCGCAATTATTTCCTTTACCTTGCTGCCTCAGATTACACCATTGGCATGGTTCTCATCCAAGAGGATGATGTTCACGGCGAACATGTTATTTACTACTTGAGTCGAAGTCTCACGTCGACTGAAATCAAGTATCAACATGTCAAGAAACTAGCCTTGGCTGCCATTCAAGTCGTCCAGTGCTTCAGGCACTATATCCTCTCATGCAAGACTATGGTGATTTCTCATTACAACCCTATGCAACACATTCTGACATGTCAATTGCTAGGGGGAAAATACTCCAAATGGATTGTGATACTCTAGGAGTTTGACTTGGAATTCAAACGCGCCAAGTCCAAGAAGTCCTTAGTTTTTTCTGAGTTGATACGTGAATTTCCCGATTCTTCAACGGAAAATGTAGCAGCTGATTCATTACCCAATGAATCTCTTTTTCTTATTAGTACTGATGATCTTTGGTATGGGGATATCATTATATATCTCCAAACACAGACTTTTCGGCCAACTTTGTCTAGTACTGAACAACGTCAAATACACTATCAAGCTCGTCAATACATTATCCTCGGTGATACTCTTTATCATTAGGGGATTGACTCTGTTTTTTGACGTTTCCTAACATTCGACGAAGCCGAGAAAGCTTTGAATGACTGTCATTCTGGAGCATGTGGTGGTCATATGTCTGGGTATGCTACTGCCCAGAAGATCTTATTCACAGCGTATTTTTGGCCTTCTTTGTTTAACAACTGCATCATCCCCGTTCAAAAATGCCATGCTTGCCAGACCTATAATCAGAAGATCCAGTCACATCTCGCTCCTCTTCACCCTGTGGTCTCAGTTGGTCCCTTTGTGAAATGGGGCATTGATTTCATGACATGTCATCCTCACTCGACTGGGGGGCATGGTTACATTATTGTAGCCTTTGATTACTTTACGAAATGGGTCGAGGCGATGCCGACATTTGACAACACTAGAAAGAACACAACATTGTTCATTTTTAATCACGTCATAGCTCGTTTTGGTGTTCCCCAAGCTATCATCACCGATCACGGTAGCCACTTTAGGAATTTTATGGTGTCCGAACTTACTGAAAAGTTGGATCTTCGCCATGATAACTCAACACCCTATTATCCACAAGCCAACAGACAAGTTGAAGTGATTAACAAAGTTCTCATAACTATGCTCCGATGAATGATAGGGATTCATAAAACAAGTTGGCACACAATGTTCTTTTCGGCATTGTGGGCGTACCGGACATCTGTCAAGTCCGCTACTAGGTTTACACCTTTTTGGTTAGTCTATGGTGTGGAAGCCATTCTCCCAATTGAATGTGAAATACCCTCTTTAAAGCTAGTTGTTGAACTCCTACCCAACACTTCTGCTGAGGAAGAACGTCTATTGTATCTTATGCGATTAGACGAAACTCGACGTGATGCCACCCTAGTCATAGAAGCTCATAAAAAGTGTGTCAAGGCCCAATACGACAAGCATGTCAAGCCTCACGTTTTCTCCAAAGGTGATCTTGTTCTTCTCTATGAACAAGATCAAGATATGTTAGGAGCTGGGAAATTCGAACCCATGTGGCGAGGTCCTTATATCCTTCAACGAGTTTTGGAAAAAGGAGCTTATGAGTTAGTAGATTACGATGGTATCCCTTTGAGTGAACCCAGGAATGGGTTGTACTTGAAGAAGTACTATGCATAAAATCACCTGTGCACAATTACCTGTATTTTTATTGTATCATACTTTTTGTGTGTTACTATAGCTTGCTTTTGTCATTATCTGGTCTCTTCCCTTATGTGACGTTGTGTTTTATTTCCATATGTCGGAGTTTTTGCTACCCTATATTGGCTTCGCTGATGGCGCTAGCCGTAGTACTCAGAACCTTGCTTCCGCTGCATGGGCAATTTATGCCCCTACAAACGAAATTGTCTCCTTACGAGGTGTGTGCCTCGGTCGTGTGACCAACAACATTATAGAGTATAGCGTTATTATTGAATTATTGGTTGATGCTATCTCACTTGGAATTCGTCATTTGGTTGTGCGACTTGATTCACAGCTTGTAGTACTACAGTTAAGTAATGTCTACAATATTCAAAGTCCTACTTTGTTACGGGTGTATTTGTGAATTCGCCTCTTGGAGTGTTATTTTGATTACATTGAATATCAACATATTACTAGATGTCTAAATACATTAACATATGCATTGGCTAACTATGTATTAGACAGATGTTTGAATCATTTATAAATCAATCACATCAATTTTTACACAGCACATGATAAACCGGTAGAAGCCGTCTGTATATATAATGATCAAAAGAGTTTTTTACAAAAAGTCTGTCCGAAGACCAAAATGTCAAAATATGAAGCTCATAGCTTCTACAAAGTGACGTCATGGATGACGTTCACGGTAACACACGACTGCCCGAGCAACCCTACGGAGTAGTCGACTCATGGACTCTGATACTCCTACAGTATGTCGTTGATCGTGTCCTGGAACCTCTTCCAGAGACATGTCTGGAATATCTACGGTCAGGCCCTCTAGATTTTGTTCCACTACTTGATAATCCTCAGCATATTGTGGCACTGTCATTACCTCTCCTCGCTGTTGAATGGGAGAAGTGCCAGGAGGTCGATAAGGTCCAACATCTGTGTCATCAAAAACGAATTTTGTATTTAGTCTTTGGATGAACATATAAAACAAAAACATTTGAATATGAAAAATTCACAAAACATTTAAAAAGGAAAAAATGTGTGTACTTCTTACCAAGTTCCCCCCACTGAGCATCCTCTAGAAGTACTAAATCCAGATCTCCTCGAAAATCCAACCCGGCATAAGCATAGTCGTCAACCATCAACATCTGTGGTTGAAGTCAGTCAAAGAAAGTATCATCATACTTGATGATCAGTCCAGCTAAGTGCCGGGCCATAAGATGACACCATCTCAACATCCTAGGATCCCTGGGAGCCGGTAAATTCCACTCAACCTGCAGCCTCAGTAAAGGAACCCTCTCAAGGAAGAAGGACACTAGCAAAGATCCATATCCAAATTGCTTCAAATTGCCTCGTCTTCATTTGGTCAACTTCCTTTTTATGCTACGAAGCATTGCATCTGCCTAGTTGAAAACCCAAGTTTCAGCACACTCAATAGCATACTAGAAGTAACTTTGTAATGCCATATGAGGAGCAGAACTCCCAGCCATCCAAGCTATGGTGAATAGGATAGTGCGGAGGGTCAAATCTCGTACCCCCCAAATAGCTACTTTTCCTTTCTTTCTCTCTACCTTGGGAACACAGTGTAAACGATAGTACTCACTCATGGGCAGCCCACCACCTCCGATACTAGTTAGGCTCACATAGTAACCCTATCGTGACAATCCAGTCAAAAAGTAAATGTCCTCAATATCTAAGGACAGTGTGTGGACCCCCACATGAAATACCTGCTGATTAGGGTTCCACATATGCACCAGGTACTCTAATAACCTGACTTCGGCCCTCATGCCTGGGATATGAAAGTACTTCAAGAGGCCATAATCTCTCAAAGAAACAATAGTTGGTGGATGATTTCTTGTAATTGCATTGTCTTCTTCTTCCTCCCTTTCGTTCCATTCAAGAACCATTTTGATGGCCAATTATCTGCATAAGGAACACAAAAACAAGATTAGCAACTTTTTTCATGATTTCGTTCTCTTTCATTGGGTAAATTTAAAAAAAAAAATTAAGCTTTGTGGTTCTCGCAAGTTCCCTTTGTGCACAGTGTAAGAACCTCATAGGCTGCTATGGGCTCACCTGCGAGAATGCCCCATTCTCGCAGGTCTCATGTAGCCCACCTGCGAGAATGGCAGCGCGCAAGTAGGGCTCACTAAATCAATTCAAAAATGGATTGTTAACCCATGTAAATGCAAAATTAAACCATGAAAGTGTAAAGGACAAATATCCTACCTCACTGTCGCTGACGACTCGCTGAATGGACGCTCGTAACTCCCGCAATCTGACGTCAAACGATGAGGGTAAAAGAGGGGTTTTTGAGCTCAAATAGTGGAAATGTAAAAATGATATGGTAAAAAGAGTATTTACTCCTTTTTATTTACTTTTACTATGTCATTTGGTTTTTTATGATTATTTATCTATTAAACCCTAATCCCTAATGTCATTTTGAGTGTAAATTTTGCAGGCATAATGACTTCAATGTTCCTAAATAGGGATACAGACATATTTTTTCTTTGTCATCGCGTGTTTTGATTGTTTTTTATGGTTTTTGTATAAAACCTCGAGCGGGGTCTTTGTCCGTTCTTGCACTTGAAAATACATAAGAACACGATCGAGCATGATTTTATCACTTTTTCGGGCTCAACAAGGTTATACGAAAAATGAACACCCCCTGGAGTCCTCTTTAAGCTCTTTTTAGACTCTCTAAACATGAAAATATAGCCGAACGACCTTGCTATTTTCACGCTTGATAAAGTATCTGAAGTAAGCGTTTGGTGAGCGATAATTTATCTCTTTTTTGGTCTCATTCATATTATTTTACGAAAAAGGAACTGAGAGAGTTCTCTTTTAAGTGTTTTTCCAAACTCTATAATCATGAAAAACCTTCGAGTTTTCTATCTTTGGACTCATTAAACAAACATCGACAGACCCATAATGGGACCAAACCACTCCTTCTTAGGGTTCGTTAAACATACTCTGAAGGACTTATCCGAAGGATAATCTTATATCAACAAGCATATGTTATCCTCCTCAAGCTTGCGTAAAAATAAAGAGGTACTTGCTAGAAATGGTGGGGGAAAATTTGGGAAAGGGATATGTTACCATCTTCGTGTTGATTGGCAGTAAGTGTCGCTCTTGAACATGACACCCCCTATTCATTATATTTGAATCCGATTTGGGAAATCCATTTGTCTCTCATTCGATTTCCTACAAGGTCATTCCCTGTGTCGTATTTGAGTCAATGCTACCAAATCATTGGTCGTGTCATTTCATATGTTCAACAGAAGTCCATCTGAAACCTATATTGAGTCGGCCATTTGCAGTTGTCCATTCTCTCTGTGTCGGCCTTCCCTGTGTCCAGTTCAATTTACATCATACTCTGTTTCACCTTCAAAAT
>JZKD02S1412640.1:148865-177724 GCA_000966675.3 Picea glauca
ATGTGTCTAAATGACTCCCCATGACCTCTTTTTATATGATAAAAATATGGTTATTCAGTTTGGGGACGGGATACAAGGGGTAAAATACATCAAATTTTGTGCAATTTTATATTTTTTGCAACTTTTGGAGGGAAACACATGCTAACTAGAATGAAACACACGTGTATATGCAAGATAACTAGAATGCAACATGCATGTGTACATAGGATATTAGTTCAACAAGGCACATACACTATCCAAAAAAATGGTTTTTAGAAGGAAGCATCAAAAATATTTTTTGCAAAGTATGCAAATGGATGGGCCAATGTCTTAGATGCAAAGATGTGGAATTTTTGGACTATAACAAATTCCCCCTAATGTGTGAGGTCATAAGAGGAACTGGTCGCCGAGACAAATTACAATATCTTTACACAATGGGAAGGCATAGAGTTGAGTGATCGCGAGATGAGTGTTCATTAGTGTGTCATCTGCAAAATAAGGATAATCCCTCCAAGGTGGAAATGCCCATGCTCAGGATGAACTAAGCATGGATGACAATCTAGTACACTATAGATCTATGTCATATATATAGTAATCATGGATACATGACTGATGTGTATGCCAATAAAAGTTTATCCATGAACAATACGAAATGTATCTACAACTAAAAATCATCTGAATATATACAAGTATAATATGATATGCATCTTCAGGAAGCATCAACGCCTGTGGATAGAAATAAGAACTTCATAGATTGAGCAACAACTTCAAGATCTTCAAAACTCAGGTAAGAGTACAAAAGGAGTGTAAGACTCACTGCTTTGAGGTCTTTGACATTATTTTGGGGAAATAATGGAGGATCTCTACCATCATGCACATAACTTCATTGATTATGAATCTGAACTTCAGTAGACTCTCGGGATGTCCAACTCATGAAAGTCAAGAGATCAACTACCGAATGGCCGACTTGGGTTGGATAAAACTTCCCTTGGAAAAATCATGACAAAATGATGAGACTCATGCAGCATATTATTGACATAAGTATGCGATATAGGAGCCACCAAAAACTCTCCATATGTTTGGAAGAGTAATCAAATGAAGGAGGACACAACTCTATGTAATGAGAAAATCTTCCTAAGTTCATACTAGATCCCAATGATTGGAGAAAAAATGGAAGGATGTGGTTTGTCCAAGAGTGACTATCTTTCCACTATTGGCATAGGGGCATACCTAGGGTTCAATGCTTAACAACGCACCAAAAAAACCCCAACTACTGGCCCTTTCAGAAACACCTGCGAAGAAGGCGAAGTCACACCCGAGGTAGAAGCAGGGGGGTTACAGGATGCAGGTGTCTGTAACCAGGATTGGACACCTATCTGTAATAAACACACTTCACAGAATATTCTATTAACTCTTATAAGGTGACATGCATTTAGTTTCTTAGCATTGCAGAGCATAATCAAAGATAGATCGATGCAGTAACAACGAATGATTATATACCCTTAGCACTTAGCACTTAGCATTATAAGTTAAATATAGCATTCATTTACCTTTAACACAAGCAAAGCACTAAGAAACAAAAGATCTATCTATTATACATCACAATAAAAGAACTAAAATGATTCATAACATAAATAACACAACACAAAGCAAACTATGATACACCAGATATATGTGGTTCACCCCAGGGTGGGGCTACATCTACAAACCACCTCGCCTCTTTATTATTTGTCGAGATATTACATTCAGTCACTCCTGTTCACTAAGCCACATAATCGAGCTTCGCACTATACAAGATATCTGTGCACCAAGCAGTATATCCTCCTTCCAAAACTAGGTCAAATTCATAGAGCCAAACCCTTTATCACAACATTTGCACCATCTACAAAATCATAGTCATGCACATACATTCCTTTGCACAAAGAAACTCTGTTCACACAGAACTTCCTTTCTTCTACAATATGTTCCTCTTTATTTATACTTTTACAAACCCTTAAAATAAGGCCTAAACATGGGAAAACCCCATGTGCCGACATCCCATAAACCTGTTACAAAACCATAGAGGACCCTTTACTAGGTCCAAATAACCCTAAAAAATGGGTGAGATCTGTGATCTCGGCTCCACCTAGGTGCTCCTTCTTCAACCAATGTGTCGAAGTCCAAAAGTGGGCCAAATATGACCAAAGTTTACTCAAAACTTGGTCGAGGGACAACAGTCCCCCAACACTCACCTGTGACTCGTCCTGAGTCACTGAGGTCTGGGCAATGCTTCTTACAAATCCTCAAGCTTAACTCGAGTTTCCTCGACTTGTTGCCTCACCTAAGCCTCCTTCTCGGCCAGCTCCTAGACTGTCTTATTCGTAACAGGCACTTCCACACATTGTTCTATTTCTGAAACTACTCGATATAGTTGTGAGCCATGTCCATCAATCTCTTTGAACACCTTGCAAGCTTCATCTTGCACAGGTTGTAGCTTCTACGTTACTTCCATTACCTTACCCTAGATGGTAGTGATCTGTTTTTTTACTGTGCGCTACTCCTGGGATATCTTCATCCTTTCTACAGTTATGAGTAGCTTCATCTGTACCTGCAATGAAAATGCTTATTGTTTTGCCTCCTGTAACTATGCTTCTAGATTCTTTAGCTCTTGATCCTCGGCGAGGCATTCATATGTCTGGGCACTCCTGTCACTTATCTGATTACATACCAAGGTGATGGCTCTTATATTTTCTACTATTTTTTTAACGGTCTCCTCCCTCTGGTCATGAACCTCCTGCGGGCTGCTCGGTACTGTTTGGGCCTCTAGTTCTGTTATCCTAGCCTGAACCTACTGGAGGGTCTCTGCGAGCTTCACTACTTGAGCTCCAAATGAATCTTGCTCCTCCTATGCCAAGCCTGGCACAGAGCGACATGATTTAATTACCACTTCTTTGACCATGGACTTCTCTTCGTGCAACTTCTCTTTTTCCCTCTGTAGCTGGGATTTTTCCTCTTGAAACTTTGCCTGAAGCTCTGCTTTTCCACTTTCATGGGCAACTACATTGTCCTGCACTACTCGTAATTGTACTAAAACTTCGTATTTATCCTTTTACAAGTCTTATGTAGCCTTATCCTTATCTTCTTAAGCTCTCTGGAAATGAGATTTTGTTTCATCTACAAGCCTTCTTAATTGGGCTGGTTCATCGCCCAATTCTGCAGTCTGTGATGAGGAAGACGTAGTCAAAACAGTAAGTATTGCGCAGACCAAATGAACATCCCATTTCACTTCCTTCAATTCTCTCTCAATCCTTCAATATAACTCCTCATGTTTCTTTTTGTATCTCTGCAACATCTCTTCAGAGGCTTCCTTCATAGCTCCGTGGACCAGACTGATGTCTTCCTCAGTGAGAGTGGCCTCCAACTGTGGCTTATTGGCACGCGTTTTCTTCCTTGCTGAAGATTTCTTTGGGGAGATTTTCCTCTTTTGTGGTGTCACTATCCCAACAGGGGGATATTTAGGTTGTGTAGTTTCACCTCCTCCTTCATCTCCTCCTCCTTATCCTTCTTCTTCGTCTTCTCCTCCTCCTCTGGGAGAGCCAAATCCATTATCTTTAGAAGTTTTGTCCTCTTCGTCGCTCTCTATGTCTTGGAATTCATCTTGATTTTTCTGCTTCTTTGTCCCACTGGACTATCCAACATGTTCAAATCGTGTAACTATGGGGCTTCCTATGGTGTCAATGTCAGATAACTCTACATCAAAGACAAGTACAAGAAATTCCTTTGGCCATTCCTTTGTAATTTGCTCCATATCTTCATCCGTCAACTTGTAGTATGACTGTAATTCTTCCTGGTGCTCATCTCTTCGCGTGGTGATGTAAATGAAATGGGGATCAGTGAGAAAGTTCATTATGGGTTGGTACTGATGTAGGGTACATGGTGTCATATGCGAGAATGATTCAATGGAGACCTTCAACTATTGATAATATCCATGAAACATGGCATTGGACTTCCACTACTTCGTCATGTCGTTGGGATACCATAGGGTGGAAAACGCAGTGGCCAATGGCTCCAAAGTCTCGATCTCTAGGAAAGTGTCTCCTTACGACATTTTCCAGGTGACAAATGCGATCAAAATGATCAACCAATTGTAATAAAATTCATATCCTAAGTCCTGGGCTTTGCAACAATCCTTCTCTAATTTGTTGGCAAGGTAGTTCACCCAGCTCATCTGCATGCCCTCCACACACTTTCCTGTGAGATCCACCACGAAATCGGTGACCTATGTGGGGTGGTTCTTCCTCACTAGCTTTCCAACTAAGAGTTGGAAAGTGAGGTGCACTGCACCATCATGTATAGAGGCTACCTTATAACCTTGCTTTCCTTTTTCTACCTCTCTGGAAGATTCTTTGATGTGTTGTGCTAAGGAACGATCTGAGGCCTTCACTAGATAAAATTGTTGTGGGTCAAGACCCTTCACCCTTAAACCTATGATCTGGTGGATCACTGCCAGATCCACATGAATTCTTTTGTCGATCCATAGATATCCATCGTGATAGCATGACAGAAGCTGTTTAACACAAGTGTTGGCACAGGGATAGACCCAGGGTTCAATGCTACAACAACGCACCAACAAAACCCTAACTACTGGCCCTTTCAGAAAAACCTGCGAAACGGATGAAGTCTCACCAAAGGTAGAGGTAGGGGTGGTTGCAGGACTCAAGTGTTTGCAACCTTATTTGGGACACAATTCTTTGATTATAACACTTAACACAACTCTTAGCATCATCAGTTCCTTAATATGTAATCACTATTCACTTCGCTGAGACAACAGGGCTTCACAACATTCACATTAATCTACAGTATTCAAGAACTTAGCATATACAAATGGATTAGAATGAGAATATCAAGCACTAAGCATGAATATCTATATCAGATTTAACATTCTCACATATAATAAGCTCTCATCATGAATAGATCTATCTAAACATATCAAATCACTTAGCATATAACATATGAACACATCAAGACAAATCACCCAACACATAACACAGTGTTTACGTGGGTCACCCCCACCCTGGGGATATGTCCACCAACTCTTCTTCTTTATAGTATTCGGTTAATTGATTACAAGCACATAGCCTCAAAACCCTTACTCCGCATAGGATAGAATATCTGCGCATCTCGCTAGATCCTTCTTCCTTTTGTTCCAGCAGTAAGCCTTCCACAATCTGCTACAATGACCTGCACTTAGCTCTGCAAGTCTCTTACATTCATGCACAAAGCACTTACAGACTCTACTTGCACTTAGCATACATTCACATCACATAGATGCACCACCACTTCTATCTAGCCTAAGCATCTATTTATATATTACAAAATAGGCCTAAACATGGGTAAACCCATGGGACGACATCCCATTCCCGTTACATATTCCCAAAAACCAAAAAGGGGGTCGCGATCCTGTGATATTTGCTTCGTCTTGTGCTCCTCCTTTGGTAGGATGTCAAAGTTCCAAAATAGGTCATCATGACCAAGAGATTCACAAAACTTGGTCAAGGGCCAACATACCCCTAACACTCACCTGTGACTCATCCCAAGTCACTCTAGTCTGAGCAATTCTACCTCAAACGCCTTGAGCTTGCCTCAAGCTGCCTCGAATGCCTTGAACTTTGTTGCAGGAAGTTTCTTCTCGTTGATCCCTTACATCTTGGGGAGTCTCGAGCACTGTGTGGAGCTCCAAGTCTGCTATGTGTTGTTGGAGCTACTAGATTATGTCTTCAAGTTGTGCCACCTGCTGTGGAATGTGTTCTTCAACCTTTACTTAAATGACTGTCATAGAGAGAAGTGCTTTGTAAACCATTTCCTTAACTTCAAGTTGCTCTGTGAGTAACTATTCCTTTTCTTTATGCAGCTGGGATTTTTCTTCATCGAACCTCTCTTTTAGAGTAAGCTTCTCATTTTCAGCAGTACTGCATTGCTCTAGAAGGTCTTCATGTGCTTGCGCCAAATACTGGGTAGCTTGCGTTGTCTCCTCCTATGCTCGTCGAAGGCGAGCTTTGAATGTATCAGCGATCCGGTGGAGTTGAGCTAGCTCATCTACTATTTCTGGTGTTTCTGCTGATAGAGGCACAATAGAAACTACACGGATGGAATGTAGTGACTACTGCACTTCTTTAATTTCAACCTGGATTCGACTGAAAAACTCCTCCTTCTTATCTTCCTGCTTCTATGCTATCTCCAGTGAAGTATCATTTAGTGTTGTGACGATGAATTCGAGGTCGTCTGAGGTGAGGGTGGTCTCAAACTTAGTCCTGGTTGCTTTAATTTTCTTCCTTGAAGAAGGTTTCAGAGGGGAAACCTTCCTTTTATTTGAGGGGTCCTCCTCATCTCTAGGCAGTGTAACCTCACCTTTCTTCTATTCGACTTCTGCGCCATTTATCTCTTCGTCATCACCTCCTTGCTCAGGTGAGATAGAAGCAACCTTCATGGATGCGCTGTCTAAATCGTGGACCTCTTTTGTCTTCTTTGTCTTGCTAGGTCTAGGTATATCCATCACAGTTTCTCGACTGTCAACATCTGACATCTCTGTAGGGTTCACTGGAACAAGGAGTTATGCCGACCATTCCTTGGTAATTTCCTCCAATTCATCCTCCGTCAACTTGTAGTACGACTGTAGTTGTTTTTTATGCTCATCGGCGTGCAATGTGACATAGATGAAATGGAAATCCATGGTGAATTTCATCAAGGGTATAAACCTGTGGAGTGTGTTAGGGGTTATGCGAGGTTCATACTAGATAGTGGTCTTCAGCTAGTTGTAGTAGATGTGAAAGACAACATTTGATTGCCACTTCTTGTTCATGTCACTGGAGTACCACAACGTACTAAACTTTGCAGACAGTGGTTCAAATGGATCGATGTCCGAGAAGGTTGCACCTTTTGACATCTCCCATGAGATGAACATGATTAAGATGAGAAGCCAACTAAAGTGGAACTCATATCCTTGGTCCTATGCTTTCTTGCAATCTAGTTGTAACTAGTTCACCAAGTACTTCGCTTGATTCATTTGTAGGCTCTCTGCGCACTTCCCTGCAAGGTCGACTACAAATTCGGTTACTTGGGTGGGCCGGTTCTTGCGAACTAATTTCCATGTGATCAGTTGACAGGCTAGGCACATTGCACCACTCTAGATAGAGGCTACCTTGTAGCCTCATGTTCCCTTCTCTAAATCTCCATAAGTATCCTTTATCCTCTAGGTGAGAGCGTGATCCGTGGTTTTTCTGGGGTAGAAATATTGTGGGTTGGGGCCTTACATGCTTATCCCTGTGATCCGATTGATCAATGTCGAATCCACTATGATGTGGTGGTTCAACCACAAATCACCTCCATGATAGCAAGACAATAGTAATTTGACGCATGCGTTCACCTCCTGGTGTCACCCGAAGTGCGTAATCTTCATAACATTTAGTAGGGTGGACTACGTGAGGTTCTGGGTCCATGACTGAGGGGTAATCTTTGATTTCTTTCCTTTTGTTCTCCTTAGATACTTATGTGGGGCGAGCATGCTGTAAACCTTCCCATCACCAAGGTTGACGTCGCTAAACTTCAATGCTGCAAGCTTATCCTGGTCAGCACGAACTATGTGCACCTCTTTCAGAAGGTACGCAAAGACCAACATGTATTCAAAGTATCTAGGCACATTTTCTCTGTTTATTGTGTCGCTCAGAGGTGGCAGATAGGTAGGTAGGATGCTCATAATCAACTTAGCATTCGCTAAGTCATCCTTGTGCTTATTTCTCGTTTCACAGGACGGTCCAGATCCATGGTTAGTGGATGGAGAGGCCAACAGTCCTCTCGTCGACGATGCTTGTATACCTGTATACACTCCTCTCTCTGTCATCAAGTTGAAGAGAAATTATGTCATTGATTCTTCAACTACGGTGAGCTCATCAGACATATGCACTCGGGATCAAAATTATCGGGGTCACGATGGACTTAGACACTTCACTGGAATAATAGCAAGGGTGCAATGATCACTGTATGCAATTCATTTAGTCTATGGGCTTCAAATTCTCAGTTAGAAAAAGTATTCTTCATGCATGGAGCGAAGGGATAAGTAGGCAACTTGGAAATGGTTCGCATGCAACCATTATGAACCCCTATTAACTCTTGTTCAATCCATTATGGCACGGTCCAATGGTTTGATGATGAACCTTTATTGATTTTCTGTCCGTTCGGAGCAGAAGTCGAACGGATATATCGACCCCAATGGCTATATTGCTTCGCCATGGCGAAGTGCCATGTGTCACTGTTCTAATATCTTGATGAAGCTCCAATTCTGCAAATTTTCTTTCTGTGAAGTTCCCTCTAGAATATTTTGTAACTTTTCAATCTTAGCCCTCTTCTTACTTAGCTTTCTAGCCTTCTTTCCAGTGATCTTTGTCTCGGTAGTCTTTTTTCCATTTTGATTCTTATCATCTTTTAACATAGTCATTGCGCGTTGTTGAGATTCTTTCCTAGGATTCAGGGGTAATACCTCTTCTTTATCTGGAGTAAGTACGTTGATCTTCTGTGGGTCTCCTAATGTTCTTGTAGCTTCGACATCAATGTTTCTAGTGACAACTAGCTTTGATTTGTTCTCTTGTTCTTCAATCAATTGTGCGATCCTTCTAGCCATGAAATTTTTTAAGTCTTGTTTCTTCTACTCTGAGGCTTCTTCTTCTTCCTTTCATCTGGATTGAGCTCTGTCAATCCAAGGTTTTCCTATTAACATGGTAAATGGGGCGTTGTCTTCAATTAAATTAATAATCTCAAAATCTTCCTCTGTCGAAGTTCCATTAACGTTCATAGATATCTGAGCGAGCTTCCCACATAAGTTTACCAGCTTTCCTCTGAATATTCTTATTCCTCCTAATGAAGGGATTGTAGTAGGCCTTCCTATAGCTTCCCAAGTTCTTTCTGTTAGGTATTCACTTGTTTTTCCTCATCTAGAACACAATCAATGTCAAAGTATCCTATTCTTGCTTCAATGCATTCTTTTTCTTTAAAGATCTCTAATAATCTAATATGTCGGTGATCATCCAAGGTGTCTTTTATCTATAGTAATACCTTCTCTGATTCTTTCTGGGGGTCTGCTATAGCCTTAGTTTTTGGATATGGCTTAGGTTTTTCTTGTCTTATGTTCATACTTTCAATATTAGAAATCATTCTGGGGCAATCCAACACTTCATGGTCCATAGCCTTACAACAAAGACAACTAGGTATTCTTCCAAGGCATTCCTTAGCAAGATGTTCTAGTCTTTTGCAACTATAACATAGGGTCAATCCTCTTTTTTTTTTTAAATGATCCCCAACCTCTCCTGTACTGCATGTTAGGATCGTATGAGCTAACCTACAACAATTTCTTTCTAGGATCCTGCATCCATTTGTTAGTCCAAACATATTTTCTATGCATAGGTATAACATATCTTTCATGATTCTTATTCACATCAAACCTTATTTCATCTATTAGTGCCCTAATTTTTAAGTTAGGACAAACTCTATCAATCATACCTATATCCATAAGCTAGGAAAGAAAAATTTCACTTATCTTACTTTTACAGAGCACAAATCTTCCAGTTCTAAAACTTTTAACTATTATTACCTTTAGCAGAGCATGAATCTTGTAGATCTTACCTCTTTTAATCAGAAGTTCTTACTTTTACTTTTCTTAGAGTGTCAAGCATTCAGATCTCGCTTCTTTTCTTCAGATCTGATCTTATTTCTTTAGATTGGGTTTCTTTCTTTCATATCTAACCTTATTTATTTAGCACAGAGATTTATAAGTCAAGTAGAACACTGAGCACTAGGGCATAGATCTATGCACAAAGCTTTCACAATTTCAAGATGAATCTTTGCATAGAGCTCCCTCTTTCTTAGTTCCCAACAATCATTATTTCATGTCCCAGCAACGGAACCATTTTTTGGCACAGGGGTAGACCCAAGGTTCAACACTACAACATCACACCAACAAAACCCTAACTACTGGCCCTTTCGGAAACACCTTTGAAGCAGATGAATTCTCACCCAAGGTAGAGGCAGGGGTGATTGCAGGACTCAAGTGTCTACAACCTTAGTTGGGACACAGTTCTATGATTATAACACTTAACACAACTCTTAGCATCGTTAGTTCCTTAATATGTGATCACTATTCACTTTGTTGAGACAACAGGGCTTCACAACATTCACATTAATCTACAGTATTCAAGAACTTAGCATATACAAATGGATCAGAATGAGCATATCAAGCACTAAGCATGAATATCTAGATTGGATCTAACATTCTCACATATAATAAGCACTAAGCATGAATAGATCTATCTAAACATATCAGAGCACTTAGCATATAACATATGATCACATCAAGACAAAACACTCAACACATAACACAGTGTTTATGTGGTTCACCCCTATCCTGGGGAAATTTCCACCAACTCTTCTTCTTTATAGTCTTCAATCAATCGATTACAATCACATAGCCTCAAAACCCTTACTCCGTACATGAAAGAAGATCTGTGTAGCTCATAGATCCTTCTTCCTTACATTCCAACACTAAGCCTTCCACAATCTACTACAATGACTTGTACTTAGCTTTGCAAGTCTCTTATAGTCATGCACAAAGCACTTACAGACTCTACTTGCACTTAGCATACAGTCACATCACAGAGATGCACCACCACTTCTATCTAGCCTAAGCATCTATTTATATATTACAAAATAGGCCTAAACATGCTTAAACCCATGGGCCAACATCCCATTCCTGTTACATATTCCCAAAAAACCAAAAACGGGCCCAAAAGGGGACCAAGATCCCGTGATCTTCACTTCATCTTGTGCTCCTCATTCAATAGGCTATCAAAGTTTCGAAATAGGTCATCATGACCAAGAGATTCCCAAAACTTGGTCAAGGGCCAACAACAAGCGTTAACCTCCTAGTGGTAGCCAAAATGTGGGATCTTCATCACATTCAACACGGTTGACTACGCCAACCCATTAATCCATGGTTGTGAGATGAGGAGAGGTTTCTTTCCAGTTGTCTTCGTTAACTAGAAATGAGGAGCCAACATGGAATAGTTCTTCTAGTCTCCTAATTTGAATTTGTTGTGCTTCAACAATGAGATATTTCCTAACTGACTCTTGACTATGTGAATTCCTTTTGGAATGTACGCAATGAAGATGAAGTACTCAAAGTATTGAGGGATACTATCATGGTTAACAGTACCAGCCAGAGGTGAAACATACTCAGGCAGGATTGACGGGATGTTCTTTGCATTACCTAGATCCCCACAGTGCTTACTGTTGATATTATGGTAGTTGTGGGAAGTATTTACCTCCATGTGTAAACCTGATGAGGATAGGATACTTCGGGAATCAATAAGAAACCCTAATGAGTTGGATAATAACCTTAGAAGACTTGTCAGCTCAAGAAGATCATTTATATTAGGTTATAAGCATCCAAGAGAAGAAGTCGGCCAAAAATAATAATATATACTGAACAGACAGATACCCAGAATGAGAAGTCAGCCCAGGCTATTAGACAAAATTAGTATAAATATAGGAGGCCAGTTCTCATTCTAGCAGCCAATCTCAGAATTGCAGAGCAGTACTTGTGCACACTACAGTGCCCATTTTTGTGCGTAGGTTTGGAGGAGAGCTGCCATTGTAGCTATTGTAGCTAGCAGATCACGTTTGTCTTGGAATATATCTTGGTTAGGGTTTGGACTGCCTTATCATATCTTATTGGTGCACTATCCTTGGGGAAAGGTGCACTACCCTTTATTTGGCTATCTAG
Source organism: Picea glauca (assembly GCA_000966675.3). Lineage (NCBI taxonomy): Eukaryota > Viridiplantae > Streptophyta > Pinopsida > Pinales > Pinaceae > Picea > Picea glauca. The sequence goes on from JZKD02S1412640.1 coordinate 160,651, forward strand.
CCTAGGGTTTTCTTCAAGAGTGATTCTCTGTCAAGGTTAAGGTGCTCAGAGGGTGGCTTCGACCTACGGTTGGGTGACAATAGTGATATTGTCAATGGTAAAAAGGGCACATCCATTATATTCTAACAGGTTATGGGCCCACACCTCCTTCATTTAGTCTAACCATTGGAAGGAAGCATAACCATAAGGATATTAAGCTCATTGAGGAACTGCCGCTCGGTTTTCTAGCAGGAGCAGTCACCAAAGAACTAAAGCTAGGGTTAATAGCAGGTGCAGTTGCAGAAACCCTAAACCTCTCATTCAGGCACCTTAAGTGAATATATTGACCTAATCTCAAGATAGATCAGTGTGCCCTAGCCTAGCGCATCTCTTGATACTATCAGCAAGCCAAGACGTCAAGTTTGAGTTTGTGGTCAAATCTAGGGTTGACCAAGTCAAAGAAGCGATGACTTAATCTATGAAGTCATAAAACAAGTTAGATGGAGCTTCTAACTTTAGTGCATGGAATACAAGGATTTACCTCATCCTTTCCAAGAATAAAGTGATGGATATCATGAAAGGAAAGATCATGAAACCAAAGTTTGAAGAAGGGAAAGAGAAGGAACCACAGAACATTGCAGTCATGGAGAAGTTCAAAGACGATGACATCAATGCTATGAGTATCATAGTGGAATCTATAAAAGACGACTTGATACCCTACATATCCCATCTTGACTCATCGAAGAAGATGTACGATTCCCTAACAAATCTCTTCTCGGTCAGAAACATTGGACAAGTTATGAGTCTGAAGAATGAGCTCCATGACATGAAGATGAATGATGAGGATAGCATAACATCATACTTTGTGAGGATCTCCCAGTTAAGATATCAAATACAAACTATTGAAGAGATCATTTCAGAGAAGGAATTGGTAAACATAGTACTCAATGGTCTTCCCAAGGCATGGGATGCATTTGCCACAAGCATGAACATAAGAAAGGAGTATCCTACATTTGAAGAACTTTGGACTTGTTGTGCTCAAGAAGAATCCAGGATCAATGCAAAGGAGAAATCCCAAAAGAAGTACGATGATTAGGGCTTCATAGAAAGATTCAAGAATTTCAGGAACAAAAGGAAGTTTGGCTCAAGGAGGAAGCCAAATCAAGAGAAATACATTTCAGAAATACAATGCTTCAACTGTCAAAAGTATGGTCACTACAAGAATCATTGTCCCAAGCTAAAGAAAAGAAAGGAGAAACACGAAGCATTAGTTTTTGAAGAAAAGGAACCTACAAAGAAGACTAATCAAGATGAAAGAGACTTCTTCTTCTGAAGGTAACAATACTCTTCTTTTTTCTTGTACATATCTTGTTTGCATCGTCTCTGTACATATCTTGTATATCTATCTCCTGGAAGATAATGTATTCCAAGAAGAACTATACCTATGGAAGAACAACAAGAGAAGGATTTATATCATTAGATAATACACATGAAAGGATTAAATACGCTGAATCAATCATGAACATACTTAGAAGAAGAAAAGACAAAAAGAAGTCAAAGAAAGACTTATAACGTTTCGTAGAAGACAACAAGATGGAAGTGTGAATTTTGTTAGACAGAGAGAGCCAATTATACATTGCAGAAGACAATAAGGATGAATATGGAATCATGGACTCTGTTAGATGGAGGGAGCTGATTATATGCACTCATACATGAAGCAAGGATTAGGAGGGAGCTAATCCTATGATCCATTAAAAAAGATGAAGTATGGTAGCAGCCATGAAAGATAGTACATGTTCAGTTCAACCACAGAAGAACACCTCTTCGAAGAAAATCCTTAAAGTATCCCTGGTTGTCCATCTATATCCTTGATCCTATGATAAAAGAAATAAATGAAATATTTAGGGCATGGAATCTATAAGAAACTCCATGGACCCAAGAGATAAATGAAAAACATGAGGAAGAACATGAAGATTCCAAGAAACAAGAGAAGCCAGAACAACCAGTCACTGTATTAAGAATCACAAGATTGCCAGCCTGATATGAACTCAATAAAATCAATCAAGCAGAGGAACTGAAAGTCGTGATGAAGAACAATGTATGAAAGAATTATGAATGAAATCATTGCGAGATCTAGAACTAGAGGTTCTCCCATATGGAAGGAGAAGACTATGATGATTACCTATTCTAGTAAACCAGACATATCTCTACATGAGTCATTATATCAACATCCATAAGTTGGGGTTCTACATCAAATGAATGCAAAGAATGTTCTCCAGAAAAATTGAATAAAGAACGTATGAAGAGAAAACTCAAGACATTGAGGCATACCAGAAATAGAACCTTGTATGCAGATAGAAGAAGACAACTTGGTGGAGTACCTCCAGTGCACAGTAGAAGCATGGTGAAGATTTTCTATAACAGAGATATTGTATCAACATGATTACTCAATAGATCAGATCTCATGATGACAGAAGAAGTGCCACATGTATATGTTCCATTTTTCCAACAATGATATACTCTATTGATCAGAGCTACATGAAGCCTTCAGAGAAAACCAATGTTCCAGACCAAAGTACATTTGAAATAAAGCATAAAGGAGAAAGTGGTTCTCCAATACATATCTCCACAGATGAGAAGATAAGAAGACATTTTGGTAAAGCTTCTATCCAAGATGAAAGAGTTTGCAAACTCAAGCTAGAGATCATGGAGATGACTTCCTTATTGAAAAAGGAAGAGATGACTCCCAGGTTGGGAGGGAGCACTGATGTATTATTTATTGATGGACAATCATTTTTCAGTTCAAATAATGGTCTAGGATGAGAATATTCTTTCCCGTTCAGAAAGTGGATTGAGATTTCTGATGGACAATGATTTCCCATTGTGGTTAACATGGGAAATGGTCCATATTTCTAATGTACCATAGACAACAACTCCCCATTGTGGTTAACATAGGGATTGGTCTAGGGAATTCTCTCTTCTTGAGGGTTACTCAAGAAGACTGGCTTGCCTCACCGGACAACGATTTCTCATTGTGGTTAACATGAGGCATGGTCCATTTTGGAGGTTGGTAAAGGACAATATTTTCCTCTTGTGGTTAACAAAGGAAATGGTCCAGACAGTCACTCCTTAGGGTGTATTCATTCTCTCCAGGTTGCACTTTGTTTAGTGCCGAAAGAATGGCCTAGGGTGGGGAATGGTCTAGGATCAACAATCAGGGACATGCATTCCTTAGGGAAGATTCATTCTCTCCAGGTTACACTTTGTTTAGTGTCGGAGGAATGGCCTAGGGTGAGGAATGGTCCAGGTTCATAAATCAAAACAATCATTCTTCCTTGTTTGAGAAGAATAAGGCATATAGCCCATCATTGATGTTCTACTTTAAGGGCATATATTCTTTCAAATCTCATAGATGTGAGTGAAATATTGGCCCAGATGATTCAGTTTATATCATAACATTGTTTTTGTGCAGGTTGATATCAGATGATTGTTATGAAGATTGTATGACAGTAGATGTATACTATTGTGGTGAATGTGTTCCACTGTTCATGACTATACGTTACTGAACAAGTACTTGATTGCTACTAGGTGTGGTAGTGTACCACTGGATTGTAGTTATGTACTACTATGGATAGACACAGTTGTGTTCTATTTTGTTCTGATTATATTGAAGACTATCAACAGTTTGGTAAATGATTATCAACCAGATGAATGATTAAAGCATAGAGATTTCCCAGATGAAAAATGGTTTAGAGAATTTACTCTTCTAGATTAGAAGAATGGATCTTGTATCAATTTGTGGAGTGAGCATCATGTCTAATTACTCAAATACAGTATGGTTTCGAGAGATGATGCAACTGATGACATTGATGATGATGATGGTGCTCATGATATAGTCATGATCTAGTCTGTACAACTATGTTGATGCTACCAGGTGAATGGTATGATTTTGTGCTCAAGACCATTACCTGTAATACCTCCCTAGCTAGGAGGGAGTGTTGATATTATGGTAGCTATGGGAGGTATTTACCTCGACATGTAAACCTGACAAGGATGGAATACTTTGGGAAGAAAGAAGAAACCCTAATGAGTTGGCTAATAACCCTAGAAGACTTGTCGGCTCAAGAAGATAATTTATATTAGGTTATTAGCCTCCAAGAGAATAAGTCAGCCATAAATAATAATATATATTGAACAGATAGATAACCAGAATGAGAATTCAACCCAGGCAGTTAGCCCAAATTAGTATAAATACAGGAGACCAGTTCTCATTCTAGTAGGCAGTCTCAGAATTGCAGAGCAACACTTGTGCACACTGTAGTGCCCAGTTTTGTGCACAGGTTTGGAGGAGAGTTGTCATTGCAGCTGCTGCAGTTAGCAGATCACGTTTGGCTTGGACTATATCTTGGTTATGGTTTGGACTATCTGATCAGCTCTTTTTGGTGCGCTATCCTTAGTGAAAGGTGCGCTACCCTTTGTTTGGCTATCTATCCTAGGGTTTTCTTCCAGAGTGATTCTCTATCAAGGTTAAGGTGCCTGAAGGGTGGCTTCAGCCTATGGTTGGGTGAAAATAGTGATATTGTCAATGGTAACATGAGAACATCCATTATATTCTAACACTTACTTCTTTGTTCAGTTCTGGGATTGATACGGGTGGAACGACGTCCAGTCGAAGGGGAAGCCTATAGTCCCCTAGTTGAAGACACTTGTATATATTTAGATATTGGTTTCTTGGCCATTATATTCTTAATAACTTCCTCGATAGACTTCTCCAAATCACTAGGTTCACCCAAGATTCTATCTTTTAAAAGACAGGAAGGGTAGACAAGCAGATAGACGAGGTAGGAAAACGAACAGGCGGGATCTAGTTTCAGATAATACAGCTTGAAACTTGGACAATTATTTTCTTAGATCAGTCAATCACTGGAAGTAAAAAGTGGTCCCAGCACAATGACCGACGAGTTAAATAAGCGGGTCGGTCGTGATGGATCTTTCAACAGATAGGAAACTGCTTCCATTAATGTAAATGTATCAGTTATGGCGCGGTCTCAACGTCCAAAAGCAGTCCATAATCCCATAATTGTGCTTTATAAATATTATGGGGCGTCATTATAATGGTCAGGGTGCCTCCAACAGTCATCTAAATTTTCCAGGGCGAAGTCCAAATCTGCGCGGACCTGTTGTTCCAGCGAGGTTCAAATCCTGTGAACCTGCCTCCTGCAGGGTTCCATTCTGCGAAGTCTTCCATATGGTTTCTGTAACTTCTTGTAGATTTTCCAACTTATCATTCTTTTTATTTAGATTCCTTGCCTTCTTTCATGTTATCTTAGTCTCTCTAACTATTTCTAGAATCCTCTATCCATTTTTATTCTTATCTTCCCCTAACATAGTGGCTTCGCACTGTTGAGGTACCCTAAAAGATTTTGAAGTTAATATCCCTTTTCTTAACATTTCCAGAGTGGGAATACTTCTTTCTTGGATAGATAGGTTCTTCAATCCTTTTTGCATTCTTTCAGCCTCAATATCTAATTCTCTTTCTTTTTGTCCCTTCGGCGTTGTTACTTTTCTCTGTTGCTTCGACTTATCCTCTCATTCTTCTATTAGTCGGCCTATTTTCCTAGCTATGAAATCCCTTAATTCTTTCTTTTTCTTTTATGTAGCTTCTTCCTCTACTTTCCTTCTGATATGATCCTTCTCAATCCAGGTCTTACCTACCAAAAGAGGGAAAGGGGCGTTGTACCCAACAAACCTAATGACTTCAAATTCCTCTTTAGTCAATGTCCCATGAACAATAATAGGTACAATAGTTACTCTTCCACATAAAATTATCATATTACCCTTGAACAATCCTATCCTTCCTAAAGAAGGTACCACAATAGACTTTCCCAAAATTTCCCAAGTTTCTTCTTTCATAATATTCACCTGTGTTTCTTCATCCAAGACATAGTCTATGTCAAAATCTTCTATTCTTGCACTTATGTGTTGTTTTTCTTTCGTGATTTTTGGTAAGCTGACATATTTATGAACATCCATCTTTTCTTTAAACTGTAATAACATAGTTTGAAATTCATTTGACCCTTTCTCTTTATGAATTTATATCATCCCCTAAGTCTCTTTTTGGCCCTTGGTTATGGAATAAAGTGAATATTAAGGAAGAAAGGCGAAGTACAAACTGCGTGGAAGGCACAGTGACCGATAATGGGTTGAATTGGTCGAAGAAGAAGAAAAGAAGGAGCGAAGTAAGGGAAAATGATTTGTTGAATGAGAAGACCAAGGGAAGATCAAGAAGGAATATGGATCATGGAAAACTCAACAAGCGGAAAAATCCACCAATGGATGCTTTGGAACACCGCATGGGAAAGAAGGAAAGACAGGTTGGCCAAACCATGAAAATGTAGGTCAACTTGACCTAGGGTTTTAGACACCTAGGGTTTTGGGATCTAGGGTTTTGACACCTAGAAATCTATCATGTAATGTATAAATAAAGGTCTAGAAGACCTGGGAGGGTTAGTTTGAAGAGGATTGTCTTGTTGATGTCGAGTGATTATTGTTTTTGTGTGAGGAGAGTATTGTGTTGTGAGAATACTATTGTATTGTAATATCTTCAGCTGGGTGTGAAGATCAACCTTACAACTGGGTGCACAAGGAGGGGAGAGAAGAAGGGAAAGAGAGAGATATCTGCAAACTAAGTGCATAGATAGAACTGTATGTTTTCCTATAATATATCAAGAAACACAGTTTTGTGGATGTAGCCCTAGGGAGAGGGTGAACCACATATATCTTGTTGTCCTCTGTGATTGATGATGTGTTCTTTGCATTCTGTTATTCTATTATTGCATTATTGTGCTAGATATGAGATATAGTTGTGCTAAGAAGACTTAAGTGGTAAAGGAATAACAAGATATCTGTGTGTTGTTCTTTTGAATCCACTTGTGTTTCCTCTGGTTGTAGACACCTATGTCCTGCAACCCCCTATTTCTACTTCAGATGAGACTGCATCTGCTTCCCAGGTGTTTCCAAAAGGGACAATAGTTAGGGATTATTGGTCCGCTATTAGATTTGAACCTTGGGTCTGCCCCTATGCCTACAAATGGTTTCATTGTCGGGACCAATATCTTCTTGAGGGAATTTCAAGGTGGTTTCCATCGAAGACAGAGATTTAGAAGTGGATAAAAGAACAAGAGAAGGACTTCGTTGAGGCTCAAAATAAAAACCCTAATATAAGTATAGAGGATTGGCTGGGAAGGTATATCTTCATCGATATACACAAGATTTTATTTGGAGGAGTTCATAAGGATCTATATGAGTGGTTAGCCAGGTTAGCAGATACCCAGTTTGAAGTCAAATCTAGATCACCTATGGTTTGGACATTGGTGTTGATCAAGAAGGTCAAGAGAGTTGATAATGTCATGTCAAGAGCAATAGATCACTGGTTTGATAGCACTATTGGAGGGTACATTACCAAGTTTTCTATTGACAGAGTAGAGTCATATAGCCAAGCACAGAGGTATTTCTTTAAGAGACCTAGAGGAATTTTTTTACACTTTTTGAATTTGAAGATCAAGACTCTATTGCATGAAAAGAAGATATTGAAGATACAATAATTGGTTAGATTGAAGAGCTAATGTTCAAGAACTCAGACAAAAAAAGTGACACAGAGGTTGGACATATGCACAGTGGGAGAAACTTCAGAGAGGTTCCTCTGGTAAACCTATTTGAGAAGATTCATGAACCACTGGCACGAGATGAAGGGTTCTACAGTGGAGAAGAAGAAGAGTTATTGAACAAGGAGCATTCAGGGTCTTCTAGGGTAGAGGAATAAAATAATGAATAACCTCCTCGAGATGAATCAAAAACTTTAGGAACTGCGCCTACCATCGAAGTAACTACTATTACTCCTCCTATTGTTTTAGCAGTGTTAAGTAACCAAAGTAATCAAATTTATCAGGGCACTCAGAGCATTGTTACCAGTAGTTCAGTACATAGTCAGTCAAGAAACTTAGGAATATCTGTGTCATATGAGATGAGGCTACCTATATTTAGGGGAGATGGATCCAAAGATCCTTATCAACACTGGTTTTTATGTGAAGCTGTATGTAGTATTAAGCAAGTCAATGATGAAGAAGTTAAGAGAGATAATTTTAGTACTACCTTGAGAGACCGTGCACTGAGCTGGTACATGAAGTTTGTTAAAGGAGTTGCACAACCTAAACTACTAAACGATATCAAAACTACGTTGAGTGCATAGTTCAAGAAACCCAAGTTGGAGTCGCAGTGCATTACAGAACTGAAAGAAATCAAGCAGAGAGTAGTTGAACCTATTTGGGAGTTTAATCAGAGGTTTAAGACCTTGACAGGACGATTGAGTTTTCAGATCCCAGAAAAGCAAAACAAAGAATGGTTCATTGCTTCCCTCTTACCACATATCATAGTTCCTCTGATGCAACAGAAGGTTGCTTCACAGGATGAAGAATTGGAGATCGCCATGAAACTAGAATCATCCCCTATGGGAGAATCCAGCTCAAGTATGAATCAAATTTTGAGTCAGCTAACTAGCTTAGCTCTGCAGGTCAAGGATATGAATAAATACAAGGGAAAAGATAAAATAGAAGACATATGGTGTATCAGATGCAAATCAGAAGGCCATGATAAGGAACATTGTCCCCTATTCCATGAGTACTTGGCCTCTAGAGCTCTGAGCCCTTTGAATCAAGTTACTCTACCTTGGTGTGAGGTATGTAGAAATAGACATCACCCTGGTGAATGCTATTACATGAAAAAATATGTCCATACACCTACAAAACTTTACTGCACATTCTATAAATTTGTGGGGCATGATGAGAAGGATTGTAGAGCTTATGACCTTATGCATGAAAGGCCAAGAGATACATATAGGATTCAAGGAGAGATGTAGCAGGAAGGAAATACTACACAGTTTAATTCCTTAGGAATATGAAACTTCAACCCTCATGGTGGATTCAGAGGAAGAGGACGAGGAGGAGGCATGGGTCAAGGTCGAGGTCAGATCATTTTTTATAAATACGCACAAGAAGGACACTTGGAAAGGGGCTATCAGAACCCTTGTACCACTTGCAGCTACTGCAACTCATTTGAACATGTTATTGAGGATTGTCCAACATTGTTAGCGAAACTCCAGGAGAGACGAGGAGGAAACCAGCAGGTGAAAATTATCTAAGAAGAACCTTGTAGAGAGGATCCCAGAGTCACTATTATCATTAGAGGAGGCTCTGTTATAGATGAAGATAGAGTGATCCCAGGAAAGACTACAGAAGAATCTAGGGTCAGAAGAGCTACAGAGAAGACACAAGTGTTTGATCCGAGGGAAGAAAAACGGACGTTTGAAGAGGCAAGAAGATAATTTGGAAGAGACCGGGCTTATTCATCAAAGACACAACTAGAATTGAGAGAATGTGGAATTCCTCTGGCATTTCATTAGTCTTCTTCGCCTGGAGATGGAAAAGAGGTAAGAAAGCTTATGGAATTCTTATGTACTTGCATAAATTTGATTAAGGATGAAAGAGTTGTACAAGAACTACAAAATTTGATTAGACAGTATGAGATTGGTAGGATAGCTCCTCTACTTAATAAAGTAGTACATCAAGTAGCCAGAAAGAGAAGGAAAAATAAGGAACTACACCTTAATGCTCAGATTGGATATTATGACATAGATTATGTGGTCCTCGACTTAGGATCAAAAGTCATTTTTACGATGAAGAAGACCTGGGAACCGATGGGAAAAACTAATTTGATTTACTCCCCTATCAGGCCTAGTATGGTTAATCAATAAGCAGTAAGTCCCTTTGGAAGGCTGGAGCATGTCCCTATAGACATCAACAAGGTAAGGATGTTTGTGGACTTCGAGGTGATTGAGATAGTTGATGATAGTTGTTCCTATCCTGCATTGTTGGGAATTGATTGGGATTTCAACAATTCGACTATGTTTGACTTAAAGAAACAAAGAATGAGATTCAAAGGTGATGGCCTTAGGGTCATTGCACCTATGGACCCTGACAAAGGTCGCCGATACACAAAACCCATCATAGAAGAAGACTGTGCTTATGAACTAGAGAATATATATAAATTGACATTAATACAGTAGGATTACATTAATCCTACAACAAATGGGAACTTAAGATGGCGAGGTGAGAACACATGCTCATCAGATTCGGAGGAAGCACTAGAGACTTGATAGAAAAAAATGTATGAAGTTTCTACGCAGAGGTGTGCTAGATTGACCAGGGAAGTTCGTTGGATTGGCACAGAAGTAAGAAATATTCCCACATTTGATGGTTTAAATCATTTAGAAACTTTCTTACTGGAAATTGAAGAAATTGTACTAGTAAAAGAGAGACTGTTGGCACTGGATGAAGCCTTGAAAGAACTATAGGGAAATGGTGGGGAACACACAAGAAGAACATTGTAGAGTGGGTGCAATGTCACACTTTGATGATAGTGTGTTTTTCAAACCAAATCGAAGGGTGCAAAGTCCATTATATAGGTCATATTTTCCCAAAGGACCATGTGCGAAGTTGTGAGGAATCTTGGAGCCCTCAAGAGTAGTGGGTGCATAAATTCATTTACACTTTGGACACAACGCCCATAAATTGGTATCTTAAAGAAGAACTGTGCCTCACCACTATAGATTGGTACGGTATGACTCAGAACTTTGTAGCTACATTTTTATTTGAAATTTAGCACCCAACAATAGATCAAGCTCTACAAGTTGTAAGACAAAAAGTATTTGAAGAGGCACCCAACCTCCTTGTGGAGAAAGAAGAGGATGAATGGACTGCACCTCTTTAGAAACTGCAAGGTTGTTACAATATCAATGTTGATGAAGACGATTATCCTAGAAATGTGAACATCGTAGAAACAGAAGGATAGAGAGACATAGAAGGACCAGGAGTTGAACTACCCTTCATTGGACAACCATTCAAAATCAAGAAATTTAATATTGGAACAAAGCTATCACTAAAGCTCGCAAACATTGGAGATTATTGGGATGATGCTGCCATGAACAAGATCACAGAACTACTGCATGAATATCAAGACTTGTTTCCAACCAAGTTCACAGACATGAAGGACATTACAGGGCCCATGGGAGAAATGAAGATCCCCTTGAAACCAGATGCAAGGCCAGTCAATTAGAGACCTTAAAGTCTGAATCCCAAGTATAAACAGAAATTCAATATTGAATTAGACAGAATGTTGGAAGCATGAACCATAAAAACTGTTGAAGAATCATAATGGATTAGCCATATGGTGGTCCAAGATAAGAATTCGAGCGAGATCAGAAACTGTGTATATTTAAGGAAGCTGAATGATGCATACTTACATGATCCATTCCCTAGATATTTTACTGATGAAGTGTTATATAATGTGGGAGGACAGGAAGTTTACTCCTTCACAGATGGATTCTCATGTTATCATCAGATCAAGATTGCTAAGGAAGATCGCCATAAGACCACATTTGCAACATAATGGGGTTATTTCCAGTACATAGTGATTCCTTTCGGACTGAAGAATGCACCAACCATATTTTCTAGGGTGGTGGTCAAAGAATTCAAGAAATTTTTACATAAATTTTTGGAAGCATATTTTGATGATTGGATTGTTTTTAGCTTATTGCAAAATCATATTGAATGCTTAAGACTAATTTTGGATAAGTGCAGGCAATGTCAGATTTCCCTGAACCTAAAGAACTGTATCTTCTTTTCACCCTTTGAAGTACTTCTAGGCCATATTGTGTGTACATAGGGGTTGCTGGTAGATCCTTCCAAGATTTCCATCATTGTTGATCTACCTCCCCCTACTTCAGTTAGACAATTGCGCATTGCACTAGGACATACTAGATACTACATAAAGTTCATCAAGGGATATGCACAGATAACAACACCTATGGAGAAGTTATTAAAGAAATATTGTCATTTCCAATGGTCAAAGGAATGTCAACAGAGCTTCGACACACTGAAACAGAAATGGTCACTGCGCCTATTCTGGTTTTCCCAGATTGGAGTAAGGAATTCCATGTGCATGTTGATGTTTCATCTATTACATTAGGAGCAGTGTTAACACAACCATGAGCAGGAGATATTGACCACCCGTTAGCCTTTTCAAGAAGGAAGATCTCTAGAGTTGAGATAAATTACACTACCATTGAGAGAGAAGGTTTAGCCATGGTGTTGCACTGTAGAAGTTTTGAAACTACTTGTTGGGAGGAAATTTTAAGATGTTCATTGATCACTCTATGTTGAAGTACCTAGTCAACAAGCCAGTGTTGGGAGGAAGAATATGCAGATGGCTACTGCTATTCCAGGAATATGATTTTGAGATTGTGATCAAGCCAGGGAGAAAATGGCAAGGAACCTACCATTTTGGAGGATACACTACCAAATGCACAATTGTTGGCCATCAGAAAGGTTGATGATCACTTCATCGAGATAGTCCAGTTCTTATCAACAGGAATGGAACCCTGTGAATATACAGTGATTCAGAAGAAACAACTGGTAGTTCGTGTTGTAGATTTTTCACTTATAGCTAGACAACTTTATAAGATGGGACCTGATGAGATCCTAAGGAGATGTGTTATGGAGGAAAAAAGACCATTGATTTTGGATGAAGCACATGAGGGAATCACAAGAGGAAATTATGCAGGAAAATCAACAACACAAAAGGTTCTCAAAGGTGACTTCTATTGGCCCACTTTACACAAAGATTCTAAGGAATACTACAGAGCTTGCAATGTATGACAAAGAGTTGGGAGACCTTCCAGAAGAGATGAGATGCATTTAGCACCGCAATTAACATTACAAGAATTTGATAAATGGGACATTGATTTTGTGGGACCTATAAACCCACCAAGAAAGCGCACATGAGCTCGTTACATCATCACTGTGACTGAGTATTTGACTAGATGGGCAGAAGAAAGAGTAGTTAAGGATTATAGTGTAACTACAGCTATGTGGTTCATATTTGATGATATCATAACCCGATTTGGATGCCCGAATATCCTTATGAGAGATCAAGGTACACATTTTATCAATAAGGCTATTGAAGCCTTGACTCAGGAATTTGAAGTTCATCATCAAAAGATAACATCTTAACACCCACAAGCGAATGGTACATTTGAAGCTTTCAATAAGATATTGGAGACAACGTTGATGAATATTTGCAATGTAAACAAAGATGATTGGGATTTGAGAGTACCTGCAGTGTTATGGGCATATCAAACCACTTGTAATAAGCTGACAATGCAAACCCCCTTTAAGTTGGTTTATGGTATAGAAGCAGTTGTACCTATGGAATATTTGGTTCATAGTCTAAGAATTGTAGCATTCACAGATATGGATGACACTGGCACTGTTCAAAACAGGCTCGTGTAGTTGGTAGAACTAGAAGAAGACAGGTTCATTGTAGTATTCCATCGACAGGTATAGAAGGAACGAGAAAAGTCCTACCATGACAAGCATATCAAGAAGAAATCATTTAGGCAAGATCTGGTATTGGTATATGACAATAAGTTCATGAAGCATCCAGGGAAGTTTAGGACACATTGGATTAGGCCATATGAGGTTTCCTATGTTACAGAAGGAGGAGATGCATAGTTGAAGAATTTTAATGGAGAATGGAAGGAAGTTTTAGTGAATGTCAGCCGGTTGAAATTGTACTATGACAACCAATTGCCTCGCAACTCTCAGTAAAATATTAAAAAGAAGGGTTTAGGTACCAGGTGCAATCGAAACTGGGTATCAGAAAAAGAAAATACAGTCTTCACAAGGAAGGGAGAGACAGAGCAGAAATCACATGCTTCTTTTATTGAAATTACTAAGACAACTAAGAGGGGGGGGTGAATCAGTTGTTACTTTGCTTAAACAATTTTAACAATCAAAACTATTTTTAATCTTTCTCCAAGTGACCATCAATATTATACTACATATGGATAGCATAAATAATAAGCATCACTCACACATAAGATATACACAGAGACAGATTTTCACGAGGAAACCCATAAAGGGAGAAAACCTCTTCTTCTTCCAAATGATAGGCAGTCTTTTAAGTTCTGTACATCATCCTTAATTGAGCACCAAATCAGTGTGAGGCTACTACCTTTGTTTTACAAGATCCAACTTGTTTGAGAGCACCAACTCTTTGGTTTCTCTAGCACCCACTACAAGGAAGCACCAATTACCTGAGTGTTCCAGCACCAACTGGATGGAAGCACTAACTTCCAATTACATAGGCATTGTTAGGACCATACAATGTACCTTTTTGCCCACACTTTGTGCCACCATTACACTCTTGTTTCACTCACATTTAAACTCATATTATCACTTTACCCTATCTTTCCAAAGGTATACAACGTCTCTTCTCTTTACTATATGTTTAATCTATTTTGCATATAATTTTACATTACTCTCGTACTTAACCATTGATCAGAAAAGTATAAGTGTTGAAATAGTTCGAACTGCATATTAGCATTGAGGCCTGTTGCTAAAACAGTTAAAGCACACAAAACCTTTGGCTGAAACAACAACTCAATTCATACAGAAGAAGCTGTTACACAATTTGTGGTCAACGATGCTGAAACATACAAGAAGTTGTTACACAGTCCATGGTCAACGATGTTGAAACACAGAAGAAGTTGTTACACAGTCCGTGGTCAATGATGTTGAAACACAGAAGAAGCTGTTACACAGTCCGTGGTCAATGATGCTGAAACAATCAGAATGCAAATCCCGTGGCTGAAACAACCCGTGATTTGCGATGTTGAAGTAGCATACAATAGCAGTAACAAGAGACAAATAAAGAAGCTGTTACTCAAGCTGCAACAACAACACCTCACTCATCACTTGTAATAGCATTCTGTTGCGGGAGACTAGGATATCCTATTCTAGTTTAGAAAGTCGATTTGACTAAGAATAGGACTCAGATGTAAACCTATAATTAGTTGATTAAATTGTATCGAAGGGATCCTCCTCTTTAAATAAGAGGAAATCACCATTCGAGAGAGCTTTTGTTTTTGTACTAAGAAAGGATTCACAGAGAGGGACGTATTTTACTTCAGATTGTAATGTAATACAGTTGACAGATGAATAAAAGATTGTTCTGAGCATTTCTCTCTAGTTCCTTTCATTCCAGGGGAGTCTTGTGAGAAGGGAGGGCCCACCTTCTTCACAAGATTCACCCATTAACTTTGTAGAGTGTTAGTGTTATTTATGTTCATGCCTTGATTAATTTCTGTTTTGCTGAAACACTACTTTACTGAACTCTGTTTTGCTGAAACACTACTTTACTAAACTCTGTTTTGCTGAAACACTACTTTACTGGACTCTGTCTTTCTATTACATTGTTTTCATATGATTCATGCTTAGGTAACTGTTAATCATTCTAGTTAGCAATCCTTCTTGATGAATTTATGAAAGCTTGATAATCAGAGACTGGTGTTGAAGGTTCCTTCTTCGGGAATAGGGTCCTGTTCTCTGTTAGAAATAGCTAGCCTTCAGTGCATGTCAATTATTTTCATGAGTTCATGAAAGTGTGCTAATCAGAAACAGGTGCTGAAGTTTCCTGCTTAGGAAATAGGGTCCTATTCTCTGTTAGGAGTTAGTTAACCTTGAGTGTGTGACAATTATTTCAATTAGCAATGAGTTCATAAAAGTGTGGTGATCGAAAACAGGTGCTGAAGATTCCTGCTTTGGGAATAGGGTCCTGTTCTTTGGCTATAGAATAATGGTCTTTCCTTTTGCAGTGTCTTGAAGGATTTCTTTTCTAGTCTGTTATTTCTTTAATGTAATCTAGGATTCTTTGGACAATTATTTCTTTAACATTAAACTCTGCAATAGTTAGATTGCTTTCCTATAATTCAAGTTAGAACTTTAGTTTGTTCAAGGAAAAGTGTGATTAATATGTTTTTACTACAACTCTAGGTTTCTTTTGAGATTGAGCATATATAGTGCATGGTTACCTTTGAAATAAATAGACTTCCCTGGGTTGACAATTTATGTAGCACTTGATTGTTTAATTAAATAAGCAATTATAGTGACCAACATTTTGGTGTCGTTGTCGGGGAAGGTAATTGTAGATTTCAAAATCACTTATGATTTTTCAAATACAAAGATTGCATGGGAGGATGCGGAGACCCCAAAGACATTGCCCCTACAGGTGGTAGGGGTAGAGGAAGAGGAGGAAGAAAGACTTATATTGATGAGATTATATTAAAGTCTGAATCTGCTGCTCAACGACCAAATACCAGGAAATGAAAATCCCAACCTTCATTTCAAGCAAAATTTGAAACGGGGAAAGAAGTTTGGAGTCCTGAGACAATCAAGAAACCAGCAGGAAACATTGAGGATAGAGCAAGCGCAACAGGGGAGCAGACAGAAGAAACCATGGATGAGTACAATGAAGAATTGCATCATGAAGAACAGGCAGGTCCTAAAGGAGAGGTAAATGACGAAAACTCTTTCTCCACATTAGGATTTCCTATTGGTGATATTCCTAGAGGGGTAGCCCCCATGAAGAACATTCCGCTCTCAACACTACCTAATTTTCATGGTTTGTCTTCAGAAGATCCTGATGAATTCCTTTTTGAGTTTGATATATTATGCAGAAGTTATGATTACATTTCCAATGCTAAAAAATTAAAGCTATTTCCAGCAACATTAAAAGGAAATGCACTAAGATGGTTCATGAGTCTTGGAGGCCATGTAATCACAACATGGGACCAAATGAAACATAAATTTCTGAATAACTACCAGGACTATTTCTGAACAAGAGAAAAAAGGGAGGAACTATTTAAGATGATGCAGAAAGAGGATGAAAATTTGGAGGACTTTGTAGAAAGGCTACAATATAATCTACAAAGATCCAGTCACCTCAATGTAAGTAAAGATATTTTTAAAACCATATTATTAAAAGGAGTAAGGGATGATTGTCTAGATATGCTGAATATGCTTGGAGAAGGGGACATATCTAAGGAATCATACGATGAAATTGTTAATCTATGTAAAAGATGTTCAAGAGGAGCTTCAAGAAATAGATCAAATAGCAGGGACACCACATTTTCAAGAGTCCA
>JZKD02S1412640.1:178984-193316 GCA_000966675.3 Picea glauca
ATGTACCAATTTATGCCAGGACTATGCGAGACATTTGTGTTAAGAAACTTGGTAGGAAAATTAAGGATCCCCTCACAGTCCATGTTATGGGTGACTTGTCTGCACTAATGTCAGGAAAAGTCCCCCCAGTTAAATATGGTGATCTTGGCCACCCTACCGTCTCAGTACAAGTTGGAAAAACAATAATCCCTTGAGTCCTGGTAGACTTAGGTGCCTCTATCAATATCATGACTCTGGAAACCTTACAACTGCTACAACTACAAAATGAATTCAGAGACACTCCAACTATCCTAGAATTAGCTGACTGATCCACAATTAAACTAGAGGGAGTCATTGAAGACCTAATTATCTCAGTGGAATCCTGGAATTATCCAGATGACTTTGTGGTACTACAACCTAAAACAAAGTTGGGGGGGCACCCTCTAATTTTGGGTAGGCCTTGGCTAGCCACAACAGATGCTTT
The DNA here is from genome assembly GCA_000966675.3 of Picea glauca. NCBI lineage: Eukaryota > Viridiplantae > Streptophyta > Pinopsida > Pinales > Pinaceae > Picea > Picea glauca. Next base: position 179,448 of record JZKD02S1412640.1, read on the forward strand.
TATCAGCTGTAGATCAGGTTCAATGACAATTTCCAACGGTTACGAAACTAAACAGCTTACCCTCTACCCTCACGCTACACCCCTGATTAATAATGATAATTCTATATGGGTAGACTTCGATGATCAACATACTCAACCCATATTGACTATCAGACAAGCTCTAAGCCTTAAAGACAACATCGAGGACGAAGAAATTAATAATTTTATTTGTGAACCCTCCTCCGTGACTCCAAAAACTCACAAATAGCTAGCTACACTGTTGGAGTTAGATAATCAGGAAAACCTTAACTCTGAAAACCCTCCTCAAACATCTGCACCATCTCTTCTAAAAGCATACCAGTAGAAATTGAACCTAGCAAAACACTGAACATAAACCCTAACCTGGCAGATGCTGAAACACAACAATTAATGAAGTTACTTCTGGAAAATAAAGAAGCATTCACATGGGACTATACAGATATGAAAGGAATCTCTCCTGAATTATGTACTCATAGAATATATATTAAGGAAGATTGTCGACCGATCTGCCAATCTCAATGACGAATGAACCCTAATTTGAGAGAAATCCTTAAAGAAGAACTTAAAAAATTGCTTGTTGCAGGGTTTATCTATCCTATATCAGATAGTGAATGGGTTTCCCCGTTGGTAATAGTTCCTAAGAAAAATGGGAAATGAAGAGTATGTGTGGATTATAGAGCCTTAAATAAAGCTACTCAAAAAGATCACTTTCCATTACCATTCATTGATCAGGTGTTAGACAATTTGTCAAGGAAGAAATTTTTCTCATTTTTAGATGGTTTCAGTGGGTATAATCAGATCAAAATTACACCTCAAGATCAAGATAAAACCACTTTTACTAGCCCTTGTGGAACCTTTGCTTATAGAGTTCTCCCATTTGGACTATGTAAAGCACCAAAAACCTTCCAAAGAGCAGTTATAGGAATCTTTTCTGATATGCTTAATGACTCTATGGAAATTTTTATGGATCACTTTACTCCTTATGGTGTTTCTTTTCAGGAAGCACTACAAAACCTTGAGAAAGATCTTAAACAATGCATACAAGCCCAAATCTTCTTAAGTACAGAAAAATGTCATATGATGATGAGTGAAGGAATAATGCTTGGACATTTTATCTCATCTCAAGGAATTCAGGTAGACCCATCCAATATACAAGTGATTAAGGATCTTCCTACTCCCAAAACCCAAACAGAGGTAAGAATTTTTTTAGGACATGATGGATACTACAGAAGATTTATCAAAAAAAATTCCAAAATAGCTTCTCCCCTGTTTGTGTTACTGATGAAAAATGTTGAATTCAAATGGACTAATTCTTACCAGGAAGAATTTAATACACTTAAACATCATTTATCTATAGCTCCTATTCTTAGAGGACCTGATTGGACACATCCCTTTCATATATCCTCTGATGCTTTAGATACTGCAATAGGAGTTGTCTTGGGACAAGAAGAAAATCATCTCCCTTATGTTATTTATTTCATCAGCAAGAATATGACTCCTGCTAAACTTCATTATATAGTTACCGAAAAGGAATTCTTAGCAGTTATCTATGCTATTAATAAATTTAAACATTACATCACTGGCTATTCTACTCTTGTCCATACTGATCACTCAGCTATCAAATATCTAATGAACAAACCTATCACAAATGCTCGAGTCACCAGATGGTTACTGTTATTGCAAGAATTTGATATTACAATTGTAGATAGACCAGGAAAAGAAAATGTAGTTGCTGATTTCCTTTCTCGGTTGACACCTGATGATGATACTCCAGTAGATGATTCCTTTCCTGATGAATATCTATTTGCAGTTTCTTCTCACTCACCTTGTTATGTAGACATCGCTAACTACTTCGTTGTAGGGAAGTTACCACCACACCTATCCTACCGAGAGAAAAGAAGAATCATTCAACAAAGTTCTTGGTATAGTTGGATAAGTGGGTGTATTTTTCATATAGGACCTAATCAAGAAATCTGAAGGTGCATTAGAGAAGATGAGGTTTATGACCTACTAAAATATTGTCATGATGGCCCTTATGGAGGGCATTTTGTTGATAAAAGAACAACACATAAACTTCTCAGGATGGGGTATTATTGGCCCTCACTTTTTAAAGATGCAAAGAAATATGTCTGGGAATATGATAGATGCCAAAGAATGGGCCAACCTAAACATAGAGATGAAATTCCATTAAACCCCCAGATAGTACTTGAACCATTTGAAAGATGGGCCTTACACTTTGTAGGACCCATTAACCCCCCATCCAATCAAAAAGTTTACATAGTGATCTGCACAGACTATATGACCAAATGGGTGGAAGCTAAAGCAGTCCATAGAGCGACTGAAGAAGAATTTATAGATTTCTTATTTGAAGACATCTTCATTAGATTTGGAGTGCCAAGGGAATTAATTACAAATGGAGGACCTCCTTTCACTTCTCACAGTTTTAAAGCCACCCTTCAAAAATATCATATTCAACATAGAATGACTACAACATACCACCCCCAAGCCAATGGATAGGTGTAAAACACAAATAAAGTAATAGAATCCATTCTCACAAAAACAGTGAAGGAAAACAGAAAGGATTGGTCTCATAGACTCCCTGAAGCATTATGGGCCTACAGAACTACCTGGAGAAATACTGCAGGATTCTCTCCCTATGAATTAGTTTATGGAAAGAGTGTTGTATTTCCTGTGGAATTTGAAATCAAAACCTTAAGGACTGTTTCAGCTGTCAACCTTGATGTGACCGATGCACAGACAACCAGGTTGCAGCAACTTAATGAATTGGATGAAAAAACACTAAATTCCATTCGTCAGACAACTATGATTCAACAACAAAGATCAAAATGGCATGACAAAACTATCAAGCATAAGCAGTTTCAAAAAGGTAATTGGGCCCTACTGTCTGACTCTTGGTTTAAAGAATTTCAAGGGAAACTACGTACAAGATGGCTTGGACCCTACGAAGTAGATACTATTTTCCCCAATGGAACAGTAAGGCTCCTCACAATCGATGACTCTAAAACACCGCTACTTGTAAATGGTCAGCGACTCCGTCTGTACCAATGCCCTATTTCCAAAGAAGATTTCAAGGCCACATGCATGGCAGACTCTCAGTACCTCTTTTTAGAGGGGGCTCCTACCCCTCATTGCAATTAATTCTTTATAATTCAATTTCTTTAGTATTAGATTAGATTTCATTTACTAATAATCCCTGTCAAGAAATACCATGTTACAATCGATTTTTGCAGATTCCCGATCGAAGCAAAGGCATACTAAGAGAGGACGATCCTACATCAAAAAGAGGCAAGCTTTCCCATTGCTAAAACACCACTGTTCAACAACCTTTTCTCTTTCTCCATTGCTAAAACACCACTGTTCAACAACCTTTTGACTTTTTCCCATTGCTGAAACACCACTGTCAGCAACCTTTCACCATTTTTCCCATTACTGAAACACCATTATCAACAACTTTTCGCCATTTTCCCATTACCAAAACACCACTGTTCAACAATTCTTCATTGACAAAACAACACCGTCCAACAATTGTTTCGCCCTTCTTCCCATTGCTGGAACACCACTGTCAGTAACCTTTCTCGCCATTTTCTCCCATTGTTGAAACACCACTGTTCAACAGTTCTTCACATTTACCCATTGACAAAACAACACTGTCCAGCAATTGTTTTGCCCTTTTTTCTATTGTTGAAACACCACTTCCTTAGCAGTATTCTGCAACATCACTCTTCGACAAACATTTCTCTGTTCTTCCTACGGTTGAAACACCAACTTTTCAGTAGTCTCTGTCATTAAGCTTTTGCACTCTCATATTATATTTTGTCCTTCCAGTCAACAAATCCTTGATACAATTCCTCTAACAAATCAAAAGTCTCCGCCACGGCCACTGCAGAACTATTACGGACAGGCATTATATTTTGTTTAAGTATGAATCAAAATGTAAAGACGAGGTATGTAAATTCTATGTATTACAGTTAAGCTATAGTTAATGAGAAGATTCCAAATCATTATCACCACTCATATAAAATCATTATTAGCCACACTTGCACAAGGGGGGAGGAAATATCAAACTTTTATACCATCATTTCACACGAATTAACCACCGCCATTCCTATTTACCATCCTTTCATTCATTTCACCACCATTCGCATGCCTTCACTCGAAAAACTTACTCTGCACAGAAGTTGTTACTCGACTCTTTGACAGTGTATTTTACTGAGCTGTTAGCTATGGGAGGCTCTGTTATACGGTATGAACCCGCCACGATAGCCCTGTTAGAACTGTATCTAGAATCCTATCAAATTTTTCTACAGGCAGGTTGGCTCGGTTATTTTTAGAGACTCCAGGGATATGATCAACAACAGGTTCTCCAATTTGCTCAAAATCTCCAGGAAGACCATTCCATTGTTCAATGGGTTCGAATTTCAGTTACAAAAGAAGATATAGCACAGGTTTCGGGTCTCCCTACCAATGGCCTTCGCTTGTTCAGTCACAAACATGTCATCCTGAATTCCTAGCAGGATTTCCTCTTGCCAGGGGAACAAATTGAACCTAAAGGCCGGGGTGTCCGACTCAGCTCGTTGCCGCCTCTATGGCCAGAAGTTGAAAAATTCGTCAAACATTACCTTACCTGCAAAGGCCAATACCAGGTAGTTTACCAGCACGATTTTGTCCTGTTGTCTCACTTACGACATAATAGATTGGTGAACATTCCTTATTATTTGCTCGGTTGTCTTAAGAATATGTTGCACTACTGTAAAAAGGCTAAAGATCCCGCCCTTTCACTCACCCATCACCGTCTCATTCAACTGCTCATCCAAAAAGGTTTTTCTCAACAAAACCCTCCACTAAATAACCCACCTATAGACCCCCAAGAAGCCATTGAAATTCCTGAAAATCTTCAAGAACAACAACCACAAAACCCTCCAGATTCTCCAGAAATACCTAACAGTCTGCCTACAGACCCAATCAGTCCAATTAACCCCCCTACCATACCAAGCCCACCCCACACTTTACCGGAATCATCCACTCCTTCCCTTCATATTCTTAGTGATGATTCTGAGCCAGACAGTTCTCCCTACCCCATCATTGAGGAAAAACCCCCACGAAAACAAAAGCAAATTCCTTTCTTTCCGCCCTTTTTACAAAGAAAATGAACAAGGGCCTCAACAAGGGAAACCACTACTGCCACTGCCCTAGACCCCCAACCCATCCGACTAATACTCCATATACCTCTAACCTCCCAAATGTTGGAATCTTTGCCTATTCCACCCACGGGCACTGAAACACAAGAACCAGATGCCCAGGGTGTTGCGACATCATCCATTTCAAAACAAGTAGTTGAAACACAAGAACCAGCTACCCAATTCGTAGCTGAAACATAAGAACCAGCTACCCATTCAGCAGCTGAAACACAAGAACCAACTACCCATTCATTAGTTGAAACACAAGAACCAACTACCCATTCCATAGTTGAAACACAAGAACCAACTACCCATTCAGTGGCTGAAACACAAGAACTAGCCATAGCTGCCACACAAGAACCAGCTACAGCTGAAACACAAGAACCAACTGCTGATATTGATACTGAGATATAGGAATCAGAGGTCCAGGGTGTTGCAACATTACTTTCCTTACATCAAGAAGCTGAAACACAAAGAGTAGCTACCAATCCTGTAGCTGCTCCACAAGAACCAGCTAGTGAGGTTGTGACTGCTACACAAGAACCAATCACTCCTCAACCAGAACCAACAATGGCCTCTGTCTTACATGAAAATGAGTTCCTAAAGTATGAACTGGAAGCCTACAAGCAAGAACTAGCCATGGCAAAGGAAGCCTATGAGAAGGAACTTAACTTGCACACCCTAGCTCGCATAGCAACCATGTCAGAGGGAACTACCACAGAGGATCCGTGTAGAGAATATATGTGCAGTCAATGTGGGGACATCTACTATCAAGCAGGCTACAAAGTAACTCAAATTCCAATGCCAGGATCTTCCCCTGCACCTTCGACTTTTGCAGTCAAAGAAGAACACCCTGCTATTACACAAGAACCAACAGAACTTTCCAAAATTAAGACTGAGCCCTGGCCTGCAACAAATGTCAATTCTGAAACCCCTATTTTTGTTAATAAAGCTGTACAAACATTACCTATTGATGAATCTTCCCCTCCCATCCAGATTAATACCCACACCTTTGTGGAACATGCTACTCAGACCCTACCTTAGCCTACTATTTGCAACGCTGAAACACAAACTCAGCCATGGGATGAGCAAGCAATAATAGAAAAATGGAAAAAAGAGTCTGTTGTTACACAGGCCAAAAGCCTGCAGGAACACAGAAAAATATGGATAAATCATACCTACTCAAATTGGGAAGCTCTGGAGAAAACACACTAGGAAGCTTGTACCCTTAAGAAACAGAACAAAGAGCTAAAAGGCAAAGTGCTCCTGATATTTGACTTGGCACAAAAGCTATTGGCTGCAAGGAAACCATCCTACAATTACTCTTTGTTCCTCATGGAATGACTTACATGGTTCCAGATCAAATCAATCACAGAAGGCAGGCCCCATGCAGTGTTACATCCAGCAGATTTTGTCAAAACCTTTGCAAAAGCCTCTGCTATGGATCAACACCTCCTCTGTGAGGCATATTTTCACAATGAGGCCATCCCTAAAAACCGACAGCTTAACCTTAACCCTCTTTTCGATGACATCCAGATTAGGGCACTCACCTCTTTCCTTAACAATTGAATTATATGGCAGGATGACTTCTTAGTTTCCAAGCACAATGAGGATAATCGCCTTCTCTGGATAAGGCCAGAACCACAAAATGCTGCCACCTTTGTTACAGAGTATTATCAGTTTTTAAAGAAACCAGGGATGACTGAACACATTCAGCAACTACAGACAACAGTGCTTCAGGATTGTCAACACTTCATCAGATCCACAGATATTGTTTCCCTACAGGCAAATAGCATGTTTTGGCAACAATCTACTGAGAAAAGACAAAAGCACAATCCTTTTAGCCCCACTAATCTTGAGATGGCAATCTCCAGGGTACCTAACTACATCAAGTGTGTTCAGCAATGTGCTGAAAGATGGATAGGGTACTGGTTTTATTTTCCTATCCTCTAGTTTCCAGCAGAGAGATATCAAATCCATTATAAGTTGCCTAAGAAGACAGAAACAATAGCTTGGCAAATGTTACAATGCATTCAAGAGTTCAGATCTCCAACAGACAGCACCTCCCACGGGTACTACTTGAGTAACTTACATGCTCAGAGTCGGTATTCAGATTCTGATTCAGAGTGAAGTGCCTGAGGACATGCAACATTTTAAGTTGGGGGGGGGATGTTAGGACCATACAATGTACCTTTTTGCCCACACTTTTTTCCACCATTACACTCTTGTTTCACTCACATTTAAATTCATATTATCACTTTACCCTATCTTTCCAAAGGTATACAACGTCTCTTCTCTTTACTATATGTTTAATCTATTCTGCATATAATTTTACATTACTCTCGTACTTAACCATTGATCAAAAAAGTATAAGTGTTGAAATAGTTCGAACTGCAAATTAGCATTGAGGCCTGTTGCTGAAACAGTTAAAGCACGCAAACCCTGTGGCTGAAACAACAACTCAATTCATACAGAAGAAGCTGTTACACAGTCCATGTTCAACGATGCTGAAACACAGAAGAAGCTGTTACATAGTCCGTGGTCAACGATGATGAAACACAGAAGAAGCTATTACATAGTCTGTGGTCAATGATGCTAAAACACATAAGAATTTGTTACATAGCCCGTGGTAAACGATACTCAAACAGTCAGAATGCAAATCCTGTGGCTGAAACAGCCCGCAATTTGCGATGTTGAAATAGCATACAACAACAGTAACAAGAGACAAATAAAGAAGCTGTTACTCTAGCTGCAACAACAACACCTCACTTAGCACTTGTAATAGCATTCTATTGCGGGAGACTAGGATATCCTATTCTAGTTTAGAAATTTGATCTGACTAAGAATAGGACTCATATGTACACCTGTAATTAGTTGATTAAATTGTATCAAAGGGATCCTCCTCTTTAAATAAGAGGAAATCACCATTCGAGAGAGCTTTTGTTTTTGTACTAAGAAAGGATTCACAAAGAGGGACGTATTTTACTTCAGATTGTAATGTAATACAATTGATAGATGAATAAAAGATTGTTCTGAGCATTTCTCTCTAGTTCCTTTTGTTCCAGGGGAATCTTGTGAGAATGGAGGGCCCACCTTCTTCACAAGATTTACCCATTAGCTTTGTAGAGTGTTAGTGTTATTTCTGTTCATGCCTTGATTAATTTATGTTTTGTTGAAACACTACTTTACTGAACTCTGTTTTGCTGAAACACTACTTCACTGAACTCTGTTTTGTTGAAACACTACTTTACTGGACTCTGTCTCGCTGTTACATTGTTTTCATATGATTCATGCTTAGGTAACTGTTAATCATTCTAGTTAGCAATCCTGCTTGATGAATTTATGAAAGCTTGATAATTAGAGACTGGTGTTGAAGGTTCCTGCTTCGGGAATAGGATCCTATTCTCTATTAGAAATAGTTACCCTTCAGTGCATGTCAATTATTTTCATGAGTTCATGAAAGTGTGCTAATCAGAAACAAGTGATGAAGTTTCTTGCTTAGGAAATAGGGTCCTGTTCTCTTTTAGGAGTTAGTTAACCTTCAGTGTGTGAAAATTATTTCAATTAGCAATGAGTTCATAAAAGTGTGGTGATCGGAAACAGGTGCTGAAGATTCCCTCTTTGGGAATAGGGTCATGTTCTCTGGTTATAGAATAGTGGTCTTTCCTTTTGCAGTGTCTTGAAGGATTTCTTTTCCAGTCTGTTATTTCTTTAATGTAATCCAGGATTCTTTGGACAATTATTTCTTTAACATTAAACTCTGCAATAGGTAGATTGCTTTCCTGTAATTCAGGTTAGAACTTCAGTTTGTTCAAGGCAAAGTGTGATTAATATGTTTTTACTACAACTCTAGGTTGCTTTTGAGATTGAGCATATATAGTGTGTGGTTACCTTTGAAATAAACAGACTTCCCTGGGTTGATAGTTTATGTAGCACTTGATTGTTTAATTAAATAAGAAATTATAGTGACCAACAGGCACCAACCTGTATAATAGAGAACAATTGTTCTCCCTTGCACCACCCTGCCACCCTAGTTTTTCTGGCTGTAACCAGATGGAACCTACAACTCCCTGTGTTCAAGAACCCACTTGAACCTCTGAGGAAAACAATCCTCCCTAGTACCTCCCTACCACCCTTATTACAAATAAATGATTGAATAACCAACAACACAGATAAATCAATTCTTACCACTTCTTCATTGTTCTTCAATTCTTCTCTGCTACATTATTCTTCTACTCTGGTCATACTTGGCTTGACTTGCTGTCTCTTTCTATATGTTCTATCTCTGTCCTTCTCATGCTTTTTGATATGTGCACATTATGCTCTCTTCACCTTTTCTCTTTCGTTCAGCTTATGTTCCTTATCTCTGAGCTTTCTTCACACTGCACATACTGTAGTTTTACTTTTATACAGTTCAACTCATTTTTCAGTTAGAACAACCAACCACGCATAGTCTCTATGTTTTTCTTTTATACACAACCATGACAATTACACTTCAAATCTTCTTAGGAAGAAAAAACATCTCAGCGACTGAAATGCCAACTGATCTAGAATCATGAATCAATTTTGCTAACTGATTCATAACTGTTCAATTAAATGTGAGATGGAATAGTACCCCTCCGATCATATTCAAGTTCACCTGGACCGTTGGATTAAAAAAGATGGATCTTGTGCTTATTTCTCCATTTCACAATTCGACATTCCTCATGATGAGATAACTTGACGCTCCATGTCATGATCCCTGAAACTCTAAAAAAAGAACTTAGTTGTTAGCGCCTTTTACAATTTCGCATTTTGACATTTTGCGACTTCGACACTCTTGATGTGTGAGTTCTTGACATATCCAACTCCCAGTATCCAAACCTCCGATATGGAGTCTTTGACATTTTGCGATTTCATATTTCGGCACTCTTGATGTGTGAGTTCTTTACATCTCCAACTCCTAGTATCTAAACCTCTGGTATGGAGTCTTTGACATTTCACAATTTCACATTTCAGCATTTCAGGATTTCGACACTCTTGATGTGCGAGTTCTTGACATCTCCAACTCCTGGTATCCGAACCTCCGATATGGATTTTTTGACATTTTTTGATTTCACATTTGGGCATTTCTCGATTTTGAGTTTTGCGACTTCGAGAATCTTGTGATGAAGAGTCTTGACTCTTGACTCCTCCAACTCCTGGTATCTAAAATTTCGGTAGATGTGCCTGTTTCAGGATTTTGGGGTTTCGCATTTCGCGACTTTGGGACTCCTGTGTTGGAGAGTCTTGAATCTTGACTTTTCAATCTCCTGGTAACCAAAACCTACACCAAAAGGTGTTTTCCACATTTCGGCACTTCGACATTTCGCATGTCGTGAATTCAAGAGGTTAGGGAACCCCGTTCCTTTAACTTTCCAGTCAGCGAAATGACGATCTTTCGCCACATGTCCTATGGACCCAATGGTCCAGATCTTATCAAAACTTCACAGGACTTTGTCATGTCTGATCAATGGTCCAGATCAATCCTTGATCCGATGGTTAGGAATATATCGTGAATTCACAAGTCTTCATTGTGCCTGATTCAGGATTTTGACGTTTCACATTTTGTGACTTCGGAACTCCTGTAGTGAAGTGTTTTAACACTTGATATCTCCATCTCCCAGTATCCGAAATCCTGGTAGCCAAAAATCCAAAATGGAGTTTGAACAACACTTTGATCTTTCCATTCGATCTTCAACAAACACAGCTTCGCACTGCATTCGAATCTGTGCTAATTCACTAACTTTGTTCCTATTTTTCCATCGATTCCATCAATGAAAAGAATACTATGATCTTTCCATCAATGACAAGAATACTCTACCTGTTAAACATGCCAACCATCATACTCTGCCTTCTGTCTGAAAACATGCCAACAATCTCCCCCTTTGGCATTGATGGCAACCCCATGATGCAACTACACCACTGTAGCATCCTTGAAAAACATGCAACTATACCACTGTAGCATCCTTGAAACCTTTGGCATTGATGGAAACCCCATAATGAAACTACACCATTGTAGCATCCTTGAAAAACATGCAACTGTACCACTGTAGCATCCTTGAAATCATCACACTTTCTCCCCCTTTGACATCAATGTCAAAGAAGAAACATGCTCCCCCTGATCTATTGTAGTACATACTCCCCCTGTCAACTATGAGCATCTTAGAAATACACTAGATATTCAATAAGTACTCCCCCTGACCAGGTGAACATATTAGACAGAAGAAATTATAACCCCCAACTTTTGACAAAGATATCTAAAAGGGGTTGCTGCTAATGGTTTAGTAAAGATATCAACAATCTGTTCTATGGAAGGAATATAATTCAGTTGAACAATTTTGTTTGTAAATTTTTCTTTGAGAAAATGGTACTTTATTGGAATATGCTTAGTCTTGGAATGAAGAAAAGGATTCTTAGAGACACTAATGGCACTGGTGTTATCACAATGAATTGGAATGGGATCAGTGTAAGTTACCTTCAAATCTGCAAGAGTTTGAATCATCCACAAAATTTGTGTGCAACAAGTGGTAGCAGCAATGTATTCTACCTATGTAGTTGATAATAAAATGGATCCTTTATTTTTGCTGAGCCATGCTACTAATGAGTCACCCAGAAAGAATGCTCCTCCACTGGTGCTTTTTCTCTCATCAACACAGCTTGCCCAATCTACATCTGAATAAGCAGTTAATTGTAAATTCTGATTTCTAGGATACCACGGACCATAAGTCATTTTTCCCTTCAAATATTTGAATATCCTTGTGATAGCTACCAAATGACTTTGTTTAGGAGTAGACTGATAACGGCCTACCATTCCAACAACTTGCATTATATCAGGACGAGATGTTGTGATGTACATAAGACTTCTTATCATAGAGCGATATGTCCTTTGATCAACATCAGATGAGATATCATCTTTATTGAGCTTGCAAGCAACCACCATAGGTGTGATAATAGGAGAGGCATACTCCATCTGAAATTTCTTCAACATCTCTTTCGAATATTTTTCTTGAGAGATAAATATTCCTATAGAACTTTGTTTTACTTGTAAGCCACGAAAATATGACAGTTCTCCTATCATGGACATCTCAAATTCTATTTGCATAGAGTTAGAAAACCACTAGACAGATGATTCATTAGTACAGCCAAAAATAATATCTTCTACATAAACCAAAACAACTAGTAAATTATCACCTTCAGACTTAGTGTAAAGGTTGTTGTCAGCAGTACCTTTCTTGAACCCTTTGTCTTGTAAAAATTTGTCCAGTCTATAATACTAAGCTCATGGTGCTTGTTTCATTCCATATAAGGCATTCTTCAGCTTGCAAACATAGTTAGGATTGTCTATCAATGAGAATCCTTCAGGTTGATCCATATATACTTCTTCCTCTAGATCTCCATTAAGAAATGCTGACTTAACATCCATTTGATAAACTTTAAAGTTCTTATGAAATGAATAAGCAAGAAACATTTTGATTGCATCCAAACTTGCCATTGGTGCAAAAGTTTCATCAAAGTCTTGACCTTCAACTTGTGCATACCCTTTACAGACCAATCTGGCTTTATTTCTAACAACTTGTCCTTTTTCATTCATTTTATTCTTGAACACCCATTTGGAACCTATTACATTTTTATCTTCAGGGCTAGGGACAAGCTCCCAAGTATTGTTCTTCTCAATCTGATCAAGCTCTTCATTCATTGCTCTAATCCAATCATCATGCTGGCTGGCTTCATAAAAAAATTTAGGTTCAGTCATAGATAAAAAATCAACATGATATTGTTCTAAGTCTTTAATCAATTTCCTTCTTGTCTAAAATCCTTTATTTATATCTCCAATTATCTAATTTTCAGGATGATTCTTTCTAACAATTTTGAGAGGTGATTTTGCTTATTTCTACTGATTTGTGTCAGTCAGAGTATTCGTATCTTCACCTGATTCAAATTCTTCTCTTTCTGATCCTTGGATCTGTTCATCTTCATCTTCAACTATATCTTATGTTCTTGGTTCAACATTGCTTACATTTTTGACTGGGATTTCTTCATCAACTTTTATGTCTATACAATCAATTAGTTTATGCAGTCTCTTATTGTAACATCTATACCCTTTACTGTTTGTAGCATAACCCAAGAAGATAACTTCATCAGCCCTATCATCATATTTGCCAATATTTTCATCATTGTTCTTGATATAACATTTACTCCCAAAGACTTTAAAATGCTTGATTGAAGCAGATCTTCCAAACCATAGTTCATAAGGAGTCTTGTCACTGTGTGGCCTGAGATGAGATTTGTTAAGAATATGAACAGATGTATGAATTGCTTCTACCCAATATGTCTGAGGTATGTTCCTTTCATTCATCATTGATCTTTCCATTTGTTGTACTGATCTATTCTGCCTCTCAACAACTCCATTTTGTTGTGGAGTCCTTGGAATTGTGTGCTCTCTTTTGATCCCATGTTTATCACAGAACTCTTTGAAGTTCCATGAACTAAACTCTCCTCCTCTATCAGACCTTATTTCCTTTAATCTTTTTCTTGTTTGATTCTCAGTCAGAGCCTTAAACACTTTGAATTTTTCAAATGCTTCAGATTTTTCCTTCAAAAAGGCAACCCATGTTAGTCTAGAATAATCATC
>JZKD02S1412640.1:193366-220058 GCA_000966675.3 Picea glauca
TTAAACACTTTGAATTTTTCAAATGCTTCAGATTTTTCCTTCAAAAAGGCAACCCATGTTAGTCTAGAATAATCATCAATTATCAACATAAAATAATTTTCTTTTCCTATACCTTATTTCCTTGATGGTCCACATAAATCCATATGTACTAACTGGAGAGGTTTTTCTATTGAAGGAAAGTTTTTAGATTTGAACTGAGTGCGAATAAGTTTTCCAATCTGGCAAGGTTTACAAACAGAGTCGTATGGTTTTGATATCTTCAGAAGATCTTTTACTGCCCCATTGTTTCTAAGATTGATTATATGATCAAAATTTAGGTGTCCAAGTCTCCTATGCCATAGCCAACTTTCATCATATTTTCTTAAGTGGCATTCTTCTTTTTCTTCTTTTAACACATAGACATTGTTTTTTGTTCTTATCCCTTTTGCAACTAGCTGCCCTGAATTCACAGATTTTATTCTACAATCTTTAGAGGTAAAAATGACTTCACATCCCCGGTCATAGACTTGACTGACACTAAGCAGATTATGTTTCATACATTCTACAAACAACACAGCTTGAGCTTTCCCTTTGCCATTACTCAAACTTACCAATCCTTTACCTTTTATTTTTTCTGGTGCATCATTTCCAAAAGTTGCATTCCCCGATCTGCTATCACTTAGAGTTAGAAACTTACTTTTTTTTCCAGTCATATGTTTGGAACATCCACTGTCAATATACCAGTGATTCTTTTGTCTTTGGGCTGATAACACTAGTCCACACTTGTCATCTGCTTTCTTCTTCCAAAACTTGACATTTTCAGCAGTGGAGATCAAATCTAACCTGTAATTCTTTAAGTGACAGTCTGCAGCTTTATGTCCATAATTATGGTAGTTGTAACATTCTAGTTCACGAAATAACATATCATAACAGTTGTTATGCTCATAACTGTTATTTCATTTCACCTGTGTCCTTCTCCCAGACATCACATGATTTATAGTCTGTGATTGTTTGTTGCTTGGTTGTCTCAATCTTTGTAGTGGCAGATAATTATTCCTTGAAAAACTTGATTGCTCATATCTAAATCTTAAAGAACAGTTTATAGCTTTGTGACCAAAATTAGAGCAAAAAAAACAATAACCATAGAAAAAACCTTTGTACCTTGAAAAAATATGTCTTATTTGAGGAGGTCAATTTTTTTCATGCTGATAATCTCTCTGATCTACGAATTCGGTTCTGGTATTTTTTCTTCCATTCCTTCTTGGTGGCTGATTTTCTTTCTTTGTTTCTGTAGAGTGACTGTTGTCAGTGTTTGAGGATTTGAAAAACTTGATAGGTTCTGTATTACTTGGATGATCACTACTTGATCCTTCTTCATACCCCAATCTAGCTTTCAACTTTGGGTTTCTTTGCTGATTTAGAATGGAGGTTAATCCTTCTGAGGCTTTAATGCTTGGCAGATTTTGGTGATACAATCCCTTAAATTTCTCCATTTCTTTTCTAGTTTTTACTATCTCTTCTTCTAAGGCTTCACACCTGGCTTTCTTCTCTAACAAATTTTGTTTCAATATGTCTTCTATTTTCTTTTCCTCTTATAATTCCACTTTCAACAGGGCAAAGTCTTCATCAGGCTATTTACTGTCTTTCTTGAACTGTATCAACAAATATTTTTCCTTTCTGTTCTTAATTCTGAGTCTATCAATTTATTCTAGTGCACTGATCAGTTCTCCTTCCATATCAACCACAACTTCTTCATCATTATCATCACTGCCTGTGATTTTATCATCATAATCCTCTTTGGCCATAAGCATGAAGTTATTTACCTTATCTTCACAGGAACAGTCACTATCGATGTCTTCTGAGGAATTGTCATTATTTGCAACCAAAATTTTCTTCTTACTATATTTCTTGTATTTTTACTTCTTTTCATCATTAGAGTTCTAGTCCTTTTTCTGATGAGGACACTTAGATGCAAAATGACCTATCTTACCACAGTTAAAGCATTTGAAGGGCAACTTGCCTTGATATTTTCCTGATCCTTTCTTTAACCTTCTCACAAATTTTTCCTCAATATCATCTAATTTTGAATCAATATTCTTTTCTACTTTAAACGATGCTTCTCTAGTAATGGATTTATCTTTGCTAATTCTCATTTCATATGCAGTTAAAGTTCCTAGAAGTTGATCAATGGACAGAGTTTTAAGATCATTTAGTTCTTCTATTGTAGAGACTTTTGGATTAAATTTATCAGGCAGAGATCTTAAAATCTTCTGAACTATGAGTGATTCTTCAAACTTCTCACTAAGAGCATTCATGGCATTCATAAGTTCTTCAACTCTTAAAAAATACTTGCTAACAGTTTCATCTTCATTCATATTTAGTTGTTCAAACTTCAACCTAAATGTTTGAAGTTTAACATCTTTTACTTTCTCATTTCCTTCATAGCTGTTAATAAGTTTGTCCCACATTTCTTTGGCAGTTTGAATATGCATCACCTTTACAAACTTGTCTTCTACAAGTCCATTCAAGATAGCATTCATGATAGCCACGCAGCCCCTCTGACCACCCGTAGGTCGGAAGGTCCACGCGCACACAGGATCTTCTCTTCCTTTCGGCCCGAAGAACTGCAACGTTCTTCTATTTCCCTATCGGGAAACCTACATCCACAGAACTCTTCACGCGATCCCCTCTCTTTACTTATCGGAGGATCGAAACTCACGGCTTCACGAGTTTAAAGGTTGAACATTGTACTCTCAGATTGCCGAGACTCGATACCTCAGTCAACGCTGACTTTATCTTTACTCTGTCGGGACTTCTCCTCTATCGCAATTTCGCCACTCGCAATATCAAGCACTCGGTTCTCCGACTCCTGAGTCCTGATGTGCCAAAACTCTGATGAGCTCATGGCTTTGACTTTTCAATGGTCCTGTCACCTCGTCGGGACTTCAGACTTCGCGGGTTTGCAAATCCTGATGTCCAATGCTCAAGACTTCTCACTGTGAAACTACAATGACTCATGTCGCCTATCCACGTCACCAACTCCTGTGGCCCCACACTACTTACGTAGTTTTCGGGATATCGCGTCTCACGATTTCATGACTCCCATTTCCAAATATTCAACTCTTCTCTCACGAAATCTCGATAGGCGATTTCGTGAACAATCCAATGGCCCTGGCTGGCTTGAATCAACAACTCTATTTGTCCTTATCTTTAAACCCTTTGGGAATACTTCTCCGTATTTCCCCTACACCTCTCCAAGATCTAACGGCTCTTGGATTATCGCAAATTCTCCTCGGAGAACACCGACCGTCCATTCCTCCTTTGAGAAATATGTGAAACGACTAAGCACTCTTTCGCAGAACTCGTCTAACTTTGTGATGCCTGCTTGAACCTTCAAGGCACACTTTCTCTGTACTGTCCTTCAACAAATTTGAAGGCCTATCTCTCTTGATATTTTCCCACAACTTCAATTCCTTCAAGAAAACTTCTTGCACGCACTCCTTGCGGCAAACCTTCAACAACGTCTAAGTGTTGAAGTTCCTCAACTCTACACACACCTGCAGCAGTAGTCCTTCAACTCCTTTCTCAGGTTCGCAACCCTGAGGCTTTTATCCATCCTGCACACTTCTTTCACAACTCCTATGCCCAACCACACCTTCTGGATGAATGAGAACAAAAGTTATCTCTATTGAACCCTCTGTCAACGCACTCCTTGCGGACAATTTCGACTACACTCCTTACAAGAATTCTCTGGCTCAAATAGAGAAACAATTGAAACTCATTCCTTCTTCCTCTCAGACTTCAACTCAACTATGAAATCATATACACAGCATATAAAAGAAAATGTATAATAGGAAGCAAACATTCATGAGCATATCAACATCAATACACAGAGAACAACACAAAACATGAATTTGAATCAAACTCTTCTATTAATTCAAATGTCTGTACATGGGTGCCCTTACACAGCTCTCTGCTTCTCTTCTATGTTCTTCATACACAAATGATCATAATAATCTTACAATACACAATGAGGGTGTCTATATCCCGTTTCCCTCTTGCGCTCTACAACTATCTAGTCTAGAATTAAATTCTACCTACTCGCATTAACTATCTTAAATGCCTCTTATCTACTAAGGACGAGAGAAATCCGCTCAAGGTCCATTACAATATACAAGTGTGCCTTTTCTTAATGGCTCATTTAAGAACGCGCAACAACTTCAAGGTGTTTTCAAAATTTGTACTGGCTTATCTAGCTGTCCTTTGGCTTCCGCGTTGGCTCGCTTGAGGTGTTGGCAATGCTCCTACATCAATTCATTCCCTTAGCATTAAATCTAAATTATAAGTTATCATCTTTGGAGGCTAGCACAATAGGATTTATGTATCCAGTCTCTACTACATCCCAAACATCAACACCTAAGGCCATTAGGTATGTTCTCATTCTAACCTTCCAAAAGGAAAAATTTGTTCCATCAAATAGAGGAGGCTTACTGGCTGAATTCCCTTCATGACTTGTCATGTTTAAGCTTACAGATCTACCTTTAAATGAAAGAAACCCGCTCTGATACCAATTTTTGAAATTACTAAGACAACTAAGAGGGGGGGGAGGGGTGAATCAGTTGTTACTTTGCTTAAACAATTTTAACAATCAAAACTATTTTTAATCTTTCTCCAAGTGACCATCAATATTATACTACACATGGACAGTGTAAATAATAACCATCACCCACACATAAGATATACATAGAGACAGATTTTCACGAGGAAACCCATAAACGGAGAAAACCTCTTCTTCTTCAAAATGATAGGCATTCTTTTAAGTTCTGTACATCATCTTTAATTCAGCACCAACTCAATGTGAGGCTGCTACCTCTGTTTTACATGCTCCAACTTGTTTGATAGCACCAAATCTCTGGTTTCTCTAGCACCCACTAGAAGGAAGCACCAACTCCCTGAGTGTTCTAGCACCAACTGGATGGAAGAACCAACTTCCAGTTACATAGGCACCAACCTGCATAACAAAGAACAATTGTTCTCCCTTACACCACCCTGCCACCCTGGTTTTTCTGGCTGCAACTAGATGGAAGCTACAACTCCCTGTGTTCAAGCACCCGCTTGAACCTCTGAGGAAAATAGTCCTCCCTAGCACCTCCCTACCACCCTTATTACAAATAAATGATTGAATAACCAACAACACAGATAAATCAATTCTTACCACTTCTTCACTGTTCTTCAATTCTTCTCTGCTACACTACTCTTCTGCTCTGTTCATACTTGGCTTGACTTGCTGTCTCTTTCTATCTGTTCTATCTCTGTGCTTCTCATGATTTTTGATATGTGCACATTCTTCTCTCTTCACCTTTTCTCTTCTGTTCATCTTAAGTTCCTTATCTCTGAGCTTTCGTCACACTGCACATACTGTAGTTTTACTTTTCTACAGTTCAACACATTTTTCAATCAGAACAACCAACCACAAACAGTCTCTATGTTTTTATTTTATACACAACCATGACAGTTACACTTCAAATCTTCTTAGGTAGAAAAAATGTCTCAGCGACTAAAATGCCAACCGATCAAGAATCATGAATCACTTTTGCTAACTGATTTGTAACTATTCAATTAACTGTGAGATGGAACAATATCCCTCCGATCATATTCAAGTTCACTTACACCGTTGGATTAAAAAAGATGGATCTTGTGCTTATTTTTCCATTTCACAATTCAAAATTTTGGCATTTTGGCATTCCTCGTGATGAGATAACTTGATGCTCCATGTCGCGATCCCCGAAACTTCAAAAAATGAACTTAGCTATTAGCACCTTTCGCAATTTTTCATTTCGGTATTTTGTGACTTCGGCACTCTTGATGCCTAAGTTCTTGACATCTCCAACTCCTAGTATCCGAACCTCCAGTATGGAGTCTTTGACATTTCACAATTTTTCATTTTGACATTTCATGATTTCGACACTCTTGATGTGCGAGTTCTTAACATCTCCAACTCCCGGTATCCGAACCTCAGGTATGGAGTATTTGACATTTCACGATTTCTCATTTCGGCATTTCGCAATTTTGGCACTCTTGATGTGCGAGTTCTTGACATCTCCAACTCCCAGTATCCGAACCTCCGGTATGGAGTTTTTGACATTTTGCGATTTTTCATTTCGGCATTTCGTGACTTCGGGACTCCTGTGATGAAGAGTCTTAACTCTTGACTCCTCCAACTCCCAGTATCCAAAATTCCAGTAGATGTGTCTGTTTTGGGATTTCGCGGTTTCACATTTCGTGACTTCGGGACTCCTGTTTTGGAGAGTCTCGACTCTTGACTTTTCAACATCCCGGTAACCAAAACCTACACCAAAAGGTGTTTTCCACATTTCGGCACTTTGGCATTTCGCATATCGTGAATGCGAGAGGTTGGGGAACCCCGTTCCTTTGACTTTCCAGTCAGCGAAATGACGATCTTTCGTCACATGTCCTATGGACCCAATGGTCCATATCTTATCAAAACTTCATGGGCCTTCATCGTGTCTGATCAACGGTCTAGATCAATCCTTGATCCGGCGGTTAGGAATATATCACGAATTCACAAGTCTTCATTGTGCCTGATTCGGGATTTCGGCGTTTCGCATTTCATGACTTCAGAACTCCTGTAGTGAAGTGTTTCGACACTTGATATCTCCATCTCATGGTATCCGAAATCTTGATAGCCAAAACTTCAAAAGGGAGTTTGACCAACACTTCGATCTTGCCATTCGATCTTCAACAAGCACACCTTCGCACTGTGTTCGACTCTGTGCTAATTCACTTACTTTGTTCTTGTTTTTCCATCGATTCCATCAATGACAAAAATAATCTGATCTTGCCATCAATGACAAGAATACTCTGCCTGTTAAACATGCCAACCATCATACTCGGCCTTGTGTTTGAAAACATGCCAACAGCTCCATGCAATCAAAAGTTGAAGTAAAACAAAAGGTTCATACCTGTAGTGCCTCAGGATGAGTCACATGTGAGTGTTGGGGTCCTATTGGCCCTTGGTTATGGAAGAAAGTGAAGATTAAGGAATAAAGGTGAAGTATGAATTGCACGGAAGGAACAATGATTGATAATGGGTCGAAGTGGTCAAAGAAGTAGAAAAGAATGAGCAAAGTAAGGGAAAATGAGTCGTTGAATGAGAAGACCTAGGAGGGAAAATCCACAAGGAAGATGGATCATGGACAAATCAGCAAGAAGAAAAAGCCACCAATTGATGCTTTAGAGCACCGCATGGGAAAGAATGAAAGACAGGTTGGTGAAGCCCTAAAATCATAGGTCAAGTTGACCTAGTGTTTTAGACACCTAGGGTTTTTGGATCTAGGGTTTTGACACCTAGATGTCTTTCATGTAATGTATAAATAAAGGTCTAGAAGACCTAGGAGGGTTAGTTCTAAGAGAAATGTATTGTTTATGTCGAGTAATTATTGTTGTTGCGTGAGGAGAGTATTGTGTTGAGAATATTTTTGTATTGTAAGATCTTTAGCTAGGTGCGAAGATCAACCTTGCAGCTGGGTGCGGAAGGAGGGGAGAGAAGAAGGGAAAGAGAGAGAGATCTGCAAGCTAAGCATGCAAATAGAACTGTATTTTTTCATATAATATATCAAGAAACATAGTTCTGTGGATGTAGCCCTAGTGAGAGGGTGAACCACATATATCTTGTTGTCCTCTATGATTGATGATGTGTTCTTTTCCTTCTGTTATTTTGTTATTTCATTATTGTGCTAGATATGAGATATAGTTGTGTGAAGTAGACTTAAGTTGCTAAAGGAATAACTAGATCTTCGTTTGTTTTTCTTTTGAATACACTTGCATTTCCTCTGGTTGTAGACACTTGTGCCATGCAACCCCCTCTTTCTACTTCGATTGAGACTGCATCTGCTTCGCAGGTGTTTCTGAAAGGGCCAATAGTTAGGGATTGTTGGTATGCTATTATATTTGAACCCTGGGTCTTCCCCTGTGCCAACATCTTTTGACTTTATTCATATTTTTCTTATCTTATGTTCATCCCTTAAATTTTAGCAATAATCCTTGGACAATCCTCAACCTCATGACCAACAACCTTACAACAAAGACAAATAGGGCCTACCTCAAGACATTCCTTAGCAAGATGTCTCAGCCTTTTGCAATTATAACACAAAGTCAATCCTCTTTTTATTTTAAATGTTCCCCAACCTTTTCTATTCTGTGCACCCTAGGATCACAGTGTTGGACATGCAATCTGCAAAAAACAATTCTAGATTCCTGCATCCACTTATTAGTCCAAAAGATATTTCTCTGCATAGGAATAACATATCTTTCTTCATTTCCATTAAATTTTCTCAAATCAACTCTTTATTTCAACTACGCCCTAGCCTTCAGATTAGGACAAAATCTATTAAACATACTTAAATTCATGTTTTTGAAACAAAATTTTGACTTATCTTTCTCTTAACAAAGAACAAAGCTTGCTTCTTTTAGGATCTTACCTTCTTTCCTTAGAACAACTTACTTCCTTGGCACAAAGCTTCGCAAGTCAAGTAGATTACTATGCACTTCAACAATAGATCTATGCATAGACCTTCTCTTTTTCTTTACTTTGGTTCCCAACAATCACAGTTTCAGGTCCCAACAACAGAACCATTTATTGGCACAGGGGAAGACCCAAGTTTCAACACTTAACAACACACCAACAAAACCCCCACTACTGACCCTTTCAGAAACACCTACGATACAGGCGAAGTCTCATCTGAGGTAGAAGTAGGGGAGGGTTACAGGACGTAGGTGTTTGTAACCAGGCTAGGACATAGATATGTGATAAAATCACTTCGTAGAATATTCTATTAATGATTAGAAGGTGACATGCATTTATTTTCTTAGCATCGCAGAGCATAGTCAAAGATAGATCGACGCAGTGACAACGAATGATTGTATACCCTTAACACTTAGTACTTATCATTATAAGTTAAATATAGCTTTAATTTACCTTTAACACAAGTAAAGCACTAAGCAACAAGTGATCTATCTATTATACATCACAATCAAATCCCTAAAGTGATTCATAACATAAATAATACAACACAAATAAAACCATGAGACACCAAATATATGTGATTCACCCCAGGGTGGGGCTACGTCCACAAACCGCTTCACCTCTTTATTATCTGTTGAGATCGTACATTCAGTCACTCCTGTGCACTAAGCCACGGAGTCAATCTCTGCACCACAAAGGAGATCTGGGCATGAAGAACTAGATCCTCTTTCCAAAACTAGGTCAAATGCATAGAGCCAAACCCTCTATCACAACATTTTCACCTTCTACAAAATCATAGTCATGCACATACATTCCTTTGCATAAAGCAACTATGTTCACACAAAAATTCATTTCTTCTACAATACGCTCCTCTTTATTTATACTTTTACAAACCCTTACAATAATGCCTAAACATGGGAAAACCCCATGGGCCGACATCCCATAAACCCATTACAAAACCCTAGAGGATCCTTTACTGGGTCCACATAACCCTAAAAAATGGGTGAGATCCACGATATCATCTCCTCCTGGGCGCTCCTTCTTCTACCAATGTGTCAAAGTATAAAATTGGGCCAAATATCACCAAAGTTTCCTCAAAAATTGGTCGAGGGCCAACAACCACTAATAAAAGATAATGTATATCCCACCCCTCTTTTTGGAATATATATATATATTTTTTTTCAAAAAATATTAATGATCTTAAAAAATAATAAAATAATGCTACGTTAAAAAGGAGGAACTAGTTTCGCGGGAAAGAAAACTAGTTCCAAGCACATGGAACATATTGATGCTCAGTGCAAGGAGACATGTGTAGGATAAGGACACTCGAGAAAATGCCTCCATGGGTCAAGGTTTCAGATCGCAAGGGAAGAAGTGCTACAAGGATTGCATTTAAGGAATTATTTGAAGGTTCAGTTAATAGCAACATGAAGCTAGCATTAGGCCAAAGATGCAAGGGTGAGACATGTGATGTGATTAAGGATGAAACAACAAGAATCCTTCCATGTGAATTTTTACGATCCCAGAGAAGATAAGCTCAATGTTTTTTCATGTTTAGAGAGTCTGAAAAACACTAAATGAACACTCAAGAGAGTTCCTTTTTTGTAACTAGTCCAGACGGTTCGAAAAAGGGTTAAATTTATACTGAAAGGACATCTCTTCAAAACCATTTTCATGAGTCTAACCGAGACAAGATCACTTGGCTATATTTTCAATTTTAAGGATTCTGAAAAAGATCTTAACTGTGGACTCAAAGCCTTTTTTCTAAATTTAGTCCCCTTATCCTAAAAAAGTATAAAATATAACTTAGGAAAACTCTCTTGGTGGGACATGTCTTTCGAGGTGTACCTTTTTCCTATATAATCTATTGGCCAGAAAAAGAACTAAACTTATGCCAAATAAATATTCCTTTTGGACCAATTAATGAGTGTGAAATGAATAATGTCACTCAATGATCTTCTCATATTTAGGGAGTTTGAAAAGATCTTAACTATGGAATTCTAGGGGGTTCCTTTTTCGTATATAATCTCCAAGGCCCAAAAAAGAGATAAACCAAAACCAGGGAGAATGGTCCTTTTTCAAAAATTTAGTCCCTCAGGCCCAAAAAAGGGTTAAACTTATTCCTAAGAATAGTCTCCTAGCGAACCAAATCTCCTAGGGCATACCTTTATTTGTAAATTAACCATCTGAACCAAAAAAGGGATAAACTACCAATGGATAGATATTCCTTCAAATTTTAGTTTGACGAGCATGAAGGGCAACAAAATCGCTCGACAATCTTTTCAATTTTAGAGATTCTAAAAAGGGCTTAAAGAAGACTCCATGGAGGATTATTTTCTTAAGTAATACAAATGAGACTAAAAGGAATAAAAAATCTCTCGTTAGATGTTGCTTTCAAAGTTTAAGAAATCTTGAAATACAACAAACCATGCTCTTGGGGAGTCCCCTTGGGTATGAGCCAAAAAAGATGAAGAAGAATGGGGATTTGACACACAATCATGGCAAGAATAAACATGACTCCCATGCCTATGACGTGCTTCGACATGGGAACCAAATGAAAAATGAGGTTCTAATTAGGATGCCCATGGAAGGATGGATCTACCACATAAAGTACGACACACTTATCAATAAGGAAGGTTACTGTCGCAATTTAGTGGGGTCAATCCTAAGGCCAACTGAACCAGGAAACGAATAATGCAAACATGAAAGTAGGGAAAAATATAACCTATATGCCAGTTTCGAGTTCAATACCTCTCATAACGGATCAATGCAAAATTCAAAAAAAAATGTCTCCAAGATCCTGCATATAAGGCCAATAACACTCATCCAGAAGTTAATAAATCCAATATAGATAGAAACTTCAAAAAATAAAATGTTCTATTGAATACAAAACTTGCAAACAAAAAACATGGACTGTATAATATGGTACAAGGCATTGCAAAACCTTATGACTCATGAATATTATTGGTTCAATTAGAGCCTGTTGTTAGGATCTGGCCAAGACTCTCTTCGATATTCAACCTGGAAAGTCTCCCAAAAGGGAAGAAAAAAAAAACCATGGTATAAGTATTCCCACGGTATAGAAACTGTATTCATGGATTCAAGGATAGCCTCATCTGAAGGAAACTAAAAATATGAGAAATCACATGAATGAGGAAGATTGTCAGTCCCAAAGGGTGAAGTAAACTGACCATATTCCATATGACAATGGAGGTTTTGGACAAGGCTGGCAGAGTCTATCATCAAAAAATCACAATAATAAGGGCTTGAGGATCTAAAAACAATGATATCAGACTCAAACATAAACTTGAGATCACTTGGACCAAGAGGGGGAAGTAAGGGCTCCCATGGCCCCATTGGATAAACCAATGGATCAATTGTTGAGGCCAAGTCTCGATAAGGAAAACATGAGTGAACAAGTTCCTTCTTAGGAGCAATTGAACACTGAGGATAAGATTCTACATGAATGATAGGAACATATAAAGGGGTGGCCTAAACTAACGCCGAATTAGGAAGGTGATTATCAAATGCCATATATTCAATAGTGATAATGCTTCCATTATGAGCGAAATGCATCACCCGGAAGAGCATAGTCACCACAATGTTCATAGCATATACATAATCATGCCCAAGAAGCATATTGAAATCTAATGGGACTTGCACCACTATTAAATTGACAAGAATAGTCTTCCCACCTAACGATATAGGAAACTGAAGAAGAATCCCCAAATATTCACTAGGGCGTGTATCAAAATCCAATATCTCATGTGAAGTAGACACAAGCTCGAGAGAACCCAAATGTTGCCAAGATGAGGAGGATAAAATACTTTTGGAGGTCCTTCATCCACAATACATCAATAGATGTTTTTTGAATTAACTTCAACCTTTATTTGAAAAGGTGCAGAAGAAGGAAGGCAAGGCTCAACAAGGTCATTCCAATCAAAGAAAACCATCTTAGGACTTGGAGGGGGTGTGCTCAAAGTGGGTAGAATACCCCCATGTTCTGAAAGTATTGAACGGGAAATGATAAAAACATAGTTGGTAGACACATCACTCCCCAAGAGAAGAGTGGGATCAGTTGAAGATTGCATCGGTGTGACCACTTCGGTAGACTCAACACTCTCCAAGAGAAGAGTGGTATCAACCAAAGATTTCATCAGAATGACCACTTCCTCAACCACTAGATGAATAGACCATGAGACAACATGGTTTTAAGGTGCATCACCACTCAAAAGAGGAGTGGGATCAACCAAATATGTCATCGGAATGACCACTTCATCAACCAAAGGATGAAGAGACTGTGAGGAAACTTCAGAAGATTCAAAATCAAAAGATATTGCATGAAAGTACCACAATATTTATGCCTCTAGAAGGCTAGGGAATAAATGAGTAAGGTGATCTCCCTTGCAAAGGTTACAAGAGAACTTAGGATTATGTCCTATCCATCTAGGTTTCTCAAAAAAATCAGTGCCCCTAGCATGAATAGTAGTGGCTAGTTTCATATCCCTCATATGGTTTTCATTGAAGAGACTGGTGCCCCCAACATGACTTGTGGTGGTTGGTTGCACATATCCAACATGAATTTCAAAGGTTGGTGATTGGTCGATAACATGACTTGCTGAGGCTACAAACCTATCACGAGTATGACTAGAAGTGGCTGGAAATTTTCCCACAACATGAATTGCAGAGGCTGGGTGTTGGTCTTCAACATGACTTACAGAGTTTGATGACCTATCTCCAACATGACTCATAGAGGTTGGTGATAACTCTCCAACATGACTAGTAGAGGTTGGTGATAACTCTCCAACATGACTAGTAGACGTTGGTGATTGAATTCCAGTATTACTCACAGGTACTAGGTTCGTTCCCCTAGAATGAATTGTAGTGGTTGATTGCACATATACAACATGATCTGCAGAGGTTAGTGATTGTTTTATAACATGACTCATAGAGGCTACATACCTATCGCCAATATGACTAGAAGTGAATGAATTTTTTTCACTAGCATGACTTGCAGAGTCTGGGTGCTGGTATTCAACATGACTTGCAGAGGTCGATGATTTCTTCTTCCTATTCTTCCTCTTTCTATTCCATTTACACTTCTAATTACTACTAGCTATACTTTCACCAGAGAATGTAGAAGGAGGAGGATAATACCTTGTTAACGAAGGAACATCAATATGATTCCCATGACATAGGGTGCTTAAATGAAAAGAATCAAGAGAATTCAGGACATTTGGAATGGTACCCAACCAAAACGGTAGTCCCACATTCAACCTAGGAAAGTACAACGTGGCCATCAAAGGGACACCAACATTTCCAAAGAAAGGAAAATGAAATGAATCCCCTTTTGAAGGGGTTCCTTGGTTGGTATTGTCAGGAACTTTTTCCATGAAGATCATATGCATAGGTTCTTCCCTTGTGGGATCATTCAAGTCCATAAAAGTCTCACACATTGACTCTGGCGAACCATTATTATACAAATATATGCCTATAAGGAGGCGTCTCCACATTTCTAAGAGGAATACCAAAAATTCCTCATGACCGGTAAAGTGGGTGGTCCACCACCCTAGGTCAAAGACCCAAAGCGATGATTGACTAGCTTGCAATGGAAAAATAGGGAGCACATAGCACACCACTAAGAAGAAAATCCTAAAAATATACAATCCAAATAAACGACCCTTCTGAATGCTTCCAACCTAGGGAGATGAAGTCTTTATCATCCAAAGTATTCATAAAGGAAAACGACTGGCCAGGAGAAGCAATCACCCAGACCTCCAATCGATGGGTCCCTTCGGGTGTCACCCAGAGAGTACATAGTCTACCTCAGGTACGGCAATACACCCTCACAGTCACTTGTGTGTCAACCTATATAATGGAAACTAGGTTGCCAACTTGTAATCAACAACTAGAGGGGTACAGTTGATAACCGGGTGAGTGTATGGAAAGGGTAACAAAGCCCAAAGATCCTCATGAGGCCTGAAAAAAAATAGGGCCATAATAAATATTAGAGTACCTTGGATGGATCCAAGTGTCTCAAAGGTCTCACACAAGTCAAGTCAGTAATGCTACAGGATTCACCCCCAATACACACTCTCCCAAACACTTTTTTGGGTTCAAGAGTGGATATCTTTGTCAGCATTGTTGGTGCAGACCAATTTTGGGAAAGAATCAAAGCAGCATCAAAAAATAAGGAGTGCGTCGAAAAAAGAGGAAAATAGGGATTGCACTAGAAAAAGAGGAAAAGCAAGGCCGAGAAAAGAAGTTACAAAGTGGAAAAATTGTTTTGGAGAAGTTGGAAAGTGGACAAGCACCGACTTGGAGAACGGTTGGTTCGAGGACCAACCGAGCTTTAGTAGTTGGAAAGTGGACAAACCTAATCCACTTAGGGTTAGGGTTTTTGTAAGGGATTTGTCCCACTTTTTATATAAGTGTACTGTATTAGGACTTTGAAAGAGAGTTTGATGTCCTTTAGTTAGTTAGGAGTTTTTTTTGAGAGGTTGGTTAGATGTTCTCAGTTCTATGAGGACTGTCATGATCTGTGGAGATCGAATATAATAGCGAAGGAATTATACAGTGCACATCACTAGAATTTGCATGAATATGATTAAATATCCAAAGCGACAAATCTTTGTGGACGTAGCCCAGGAGGGGGTGAACCACGATATATCTATGTCATGTATATGAATGTTTTCATTTCTTACGATTATATTTGAGTTAATGAGCTATATGATAAATATGATAGTATAATATATGGAATAATATTGTGCACTAAGGATAAACTAATAAACTTTGTGGAACAACCCTAAGAGATGAATGTCATAGTTAGTATGTAGATCTAAATAGTGTATTATAGTAAATCAATGGATATCATTTAGTATATGATGTTATAATGATTCATGAAGTCGGTTGGAATAGTTTTGTCAATGGTCAATGCTAATATCCAATTAGAGTTAGCATATTTTATGGGTATTTGAGGGTTAGCAGGTGAATAGATATAATGGCCCTGAGAGAGAAACGCATCCCATCCCACGGTTGAAGATATATGATTCCTGTGACCACCCATTGAAGCCATATTGGGTGATATTGTGTAGTGCACTATGTGCATTGTGTTTCCTTTTGGTATCCAAAAGGGTTGATGGTTGAGCAGTTGTTGGTAATCCTGTAGTCAGAAATTAGTTCAGCCCAGAGCACCCAACAATTGTCCTCCACGCGGCCTCGTGTTTGACTCCTGTGTTAGAGGAGCTTCCCGGATTGAGTAATTACAAGATGGATTTTCATACCATAGAAAAAAACACCTAAGTTAAGTTTTGGTTGGACTTGGAGAGTTTACCTCTCCACACCTAATCCAAGCCCTAGCCTAAGCTATTGTTGAACCCTATAAAAAGTGTTCCTAATATATTTTAGATTAGCGCATTCATTTTAAGGGGATTTTCTTACTCAAGGAACAAAAGTGAAACTGATGTTGTTTGAGACGCTTTTGAAAAAGAAACTAATTAGAACACTAGAAAAGATTACTTTACACTAATTCTACACATGAAAAAGAGTTTCAATAAAAAATCATGAACAATCTTTCAAACATAAAAATGCAATCTTTTCTCCTTTCAATGCAAAATGCACAATGCAAATTTTGAGTGAAACAAAAGAGAACATGAAAGGATTTTATTTCTTATTTTTTCTTTTTAAATTATTTTAAGATGAGAAAAAAACACAACACTATGCTAATTTCTTTTTCTTTTTCAAATAACAATGCAAAGAAATAAAGAGACCTAAAAAACTAGTTTTTTTTTTTTGTTTTTTCTTTCATGCCCCCCACTAAACTGGGTCTAAGGAATAGGAAGAGTGATAAATCCCTTAAAATATTGATCTACCTTTAATCTGCCCCAAAACCATCTAAACTAAGTGATAAGAGAATGAGAGAAGATAGGGTTAATGAGTGCACCTTCAATCCTTATGGTTCGTGTAGACATCTTCCACTTGTTGTTGCCTCCTAGATCACATATCTCCTCCCAAAGATGACTTGCAAGGGGTTAAGAATACAATGCAACAACATATGAAATATCTAATGATCACTTTAAAAGCCTATAAATATATATAAATTCTCAAATTAATAAGAACATGTAAACATAGGGTTTTGGGACAAAGATAATCTCTTTTATTCAAAATTGAGATAAAAAGGTTACAACCTTTGATGGTGACTGATCTATGAACCAAGTTCGGGATCCTTTGTCATGTCTCCAAGTGCATCAATCCCACATTATATTCTCACAACCAACATATCATCAAGGGAAGGAGGAAGGGTTGCATAGGGAGAATGGATGGAGGGAAAGATGAGGATAAAACCCAAAGCAAGATGCAAATCTTGGGCAATGAAAGGGAAGGGATTTTAGCATAGTTTTCTTATTCTCTTATTCATGTGTATAAATGACTCCCCAAGACCTATTTTTATATGATAAAAATATGTTTATTCGGTTTGGGAAAGGGGTACAAGGGGTAAAATGGTTAGGAAACCCTCAATAGCCCATAAACTCTGCCGAATTCCATGCAATTTTATATTTTTTGCAACTTTTGGAGATAAATGCGGGCTAACTATCATGCAACATGCATGTGTATGTGGTCTAACTATCATGCAACACTCATTTGTACGCAGGCTATTAGTGCAACAAGGTACATACACTATCCAAAAAAAAAAATTAGAAGGAAGCCTCAACAATATTTTTGGAAAAGTATGCAAATGGATGGACCGATGTCTTGGATGCACAAATGTTTCATTTTTGGACTATAACAATGCACCTTTATTTTTCCATAAGCACCATGTTCATCCTCTCTACAAATCCATTCTACCGAGGTGTAAAAGGGTTAGTCTTCTTCCTTTCTATATTTCATTTCTTACAGAATTATTCAAATTTATTCCCGCAGAACTCTCCACCATTATCCATCCTCAACACCTTAACTATTTTCTTTTTTTATGCTCAACAAGATCCTTAATCTCTTTAAACTTGTCAAAGACTTCAATTTTTTTCCCGAGGAAACATATCCAATTATTCCTCGAGAATTCATCTATAAATGAAACATAGTACACATATTTTCCCAATGATGGAACCGACATAGGTCCAAACACATCATTGTGCACTAGCTATAAAATTCCTTCTTCCCTCATTGCACCAAATGGGAATCCTAATTGATTCTTCTTACCATATACACAATGTTCATAGAAATCAAAATACAGAGAGAAGTTAGACATACCTTCAACCATACCTTTACCATGTAGTAGTCGAAGACCCTTCTCTCTGACATGCCCTAGTCCTTGATGCCACAACATAACCTTTTCTCCAGAGAGTGTAGGAGTTTTTTCTTATTCATATCCAATATCAAGAACAATGGAACTATTACACCCGTCACTAACAACGCTTCCTTGCATCTTATATAGAGTTCTAGTCCAAACTCCCCTCAACAACACCATTTCTCCTCGAACTATCCTACATGTTTCTTTTTCAAATATTATTTTTACCCCTGAATCGCCCATTTTACTTACATAAATAAAATTTATGGCCAATCCTAGGATGTGAAGAACACCAGGAAGTGTTATAATCCTTCCATCTATGCTCCGCAACTTGACTTTTCCTTGTCCTATGATTTTGGTTGTCGAGTCATCACCTAGGAAAACATTACCTCCATCATACCTTTCATATTCACATAACCACTCCCTACAGGGAGTCATATTAAAGGATGCACCTGATTCAACCAACCATGCCTCATGATATGCATGTTTTCTTGAATAATCCAAGTAGATATCCCCTCCTTCTTACTTGGAGGTATTTTAGTCTGTAGAGGGAACACCTTTAGATCCCTTTACTCTCTCAACATTCTTGGATATTCATTGCTTCTTGAAGTGCCCTTATTTTCCACATCTCCATCATACCTTTAAAAAGTTCTGGGAGATTTATATCTACCCTTATATTTAGATCTCTCACTTGAGTACTTAGATCTATTTCTTTCCTAGGAACATCCTCTTGCAAATAATTCATTTGTGCTTTGTCCTTCCATGTTAGTTCGTATCATCTCCTCTGACAACAAGGATGAGACCACATCATCAAAACTCAAGGTAGTTGTATTACTACCTATGGCCACAACCAGACTATCCCACAAGTCTGGTAAAGAGAATAGTAAAATGATACTCTTATCTTCATCTGAAATTTTAATCTCAATAGATAATAATTGACTTGCCACAACATTGAAGGTGTTCAGATGCTCTGTCACCGAGTCTCCATCTCTCATCCTCAGGTTATACAACTTCTTTTGTAGGAATATTTTATTTATCAGGGACTTAGACTGATACAAGTTACCCAACGTATCCCATAAATCCTTGGCTAGAGCTTCGCCTGACACATTTAGTAATATTGAATCTGAGAGACAATTGGATTGTTCTCTTCACCTTTCGATTCAACATTTTCCAATCATATGTTGACGTTCTTGTAGGTGTACTACATGGATCCATCGTGATACACTGATCTCTCTCTACCAACATATATTCCATATTGAGTTTCCACAACTCAAAACATTACCCATTAATTTTCTCGATCTCTATTTTCGAACTACTCACCATTTCTTTTCACTTGAAGTATCAATACCATAGATCTCCCACTATAACAAGGATTATCAAAGTCTTGAGACAAACACCTGACCACATGGGAGTCCCCCTGAAGCCAATAATTTCTCTGATATGAAACATAGATTTTAACCTCATACAATTATTTAATACAAACAAATTTTCAATAAAAGAATAAAAAATATACATTAGAAAATACACACATTACATAGAGATTTTTCCCCCAGAAACCCAAACTGGGAAAACCAACATATTTTATATTCATCCACATCATACATTGTTTACAATATAATATACATATATGATCTCGTAGCATCCAAAACCCTAATCCAATAACTTGGATTAGTCAACATCCTTAATTCCTTAACCATAGGTAGAAAACCACGTGCCAAAAAAATGCCCAAAAATGGACGCAAAAAAACCCGCAAAGAATATAACACATACCCAACCCAGGGGGGATTTTAGAGTGTCAAAAATATAATTAAGGATAGAGAGAGGTAGAGCTGATTGACAAGATGGTAATATTATGATAAAGAGAAAGGCATGTAAGAAGGATATGAAGAAGTCTTAAATTTGCACACGATGAAGAACACATTGAATTACAATACTAATGTAAGGTTGTTACAACAAAATCCCCTGGCGGACAAGTGGATTTCCTCTTGAACCCTAAGTCTATAAGGTCAAGAAAGAAAGGTGATAAATTTTTTCACTAAAATCCTTTTAAAACTAGCTAAGTCAATCAAATAGAGAAAACGAAGAATTTGTACCTTTTTACGATGTTTTTCCTTGCCCATTCCAAGTTGGGCCTTGATTACCAAGCTCTTCAACAAGTCCTGCAATCCAATAAAAACAAAGACAAAACAACTTCCTATTATACCATGATTAATTCAAAAATGGATCTATCTATCAAAGAAAAGTTCATGTAAGCATACACAACCTTGAAAGAAACAAGCCAAGCACATGTCTTAATGAGAACTCGATAGCAATACTTACAGACCTTTGATGAAGTTGTAACAACCTCTTCTAGCTCTCCTTGTCTAGCTCCTTGCTTAAATAATCCACAATAAAAATGACTATGCTTCATTGATTATCTCCCTTATGAGATCATAAGTTTGATGCCTTCAATGTACTCCATACCACTTCTCATGAGATCATAATTTTGGTATCTCTAAAACTCCATCTTTTTACCATGAGAAAGCCTCCTTATATAAGCTTGGAGAGACCCAACCACCTTAGAGAGTATTGGGATAGGTTGAGGATCCTTCTCCATTAGTTGTGGATCTTCCCTAAGATCCAGCCTTCACCTCAGATTCGAATCCAACCAACTCCAGAGATGAGGGGATTTTTCCCTGATTTTCCTCAACAACCCAAGATTTCCTCAAACAACCCAACGCTCCCTCAGAATGGGCCACATAGTGTTGAAAAACTCCTCCAAAGGAGGGAAAGGAGTGCTAGCACTCCCTGATAGTGGGATGTGACACTTGTAACACTTGTAATGATGATAATAGGTCATCATTGAAATGAGTAATTTTGATGTGTAACAAAGGTATTATGATAATCTATTATGATACATTATTGTATTTGATTATCATAATATAATAAAGAGAAATATATGAGAATCAAGGGAGAAAGAATGATAAGCATAATGTAATAAAATGTCGATAACAACAAAAAATATATATAAAGTGATTAAATTAGAAAACAAAATATAGGCATAATGTAATGGGAGAGGTTAGAATTAATGATGAATAATAAGATGGTAGTGTAGATTAACCAATTGATCAAGAATGATAAATAGAAATGCAGAGAAAAGACAATAATTCAAGTGACTAAATTAGAGAAAAAAATAGGGGTAAAAGACGAGGAGACAAAGGGCTAGTGGAAGAAGTGATAAGTTGGGAGAGGAAAGAGGACGGGGTGAGAAACAAAAACGAAGGATGCCTAATGATCAAGGTGTTGAATTGTTGGTTTCCAATATTGGATCATTTTGTATCCATCTTTGCGGTTGAAATTATTAGGATGTTTTTATTTTTCTAGAGCTTCTTGAATGAGGTGAGAGGATAAGTGAGGGGTTGAGGATAGTATTTTGTTATGTTCAAAGAGGATGATATGCTTGGAATTGAAAGAATGTTCAACGATAACTGATTTTGAGATTCGATTGTCGGTAGTATCTACTATATGTTCTTTGAGACGTGCTTGGAAGAATCTACCTGCTTTTGCTATGTAATATTTTCCACTGGAACATGGGATTTGGTAGACCCCTGGGATTTGAAACTAATTCTTGACATGGGGGTCTATTGAATCCCCTGTTCCTATGGAAAATATTACATAGGAAAAACATGTATATCCTTCCAAGCACATCTCAAAGAACATATAGCAAATAATACCCTCAATTGAATCTCAAAAGCAGTTATTGTTGAACATTATTTTAATTCCAAATATCTCATCTAATTTTAACATACAAAATTCCTAGCCTCAACCCCTCATTACTCCTCTCTCCTCATTCGAGAAGCTATATAAATAGAAAAACATCCTAATAATTTCAACAACAAAGATGGCTACAAACTGAGCCAATCTTGGAAACCCACCATTCAACACCTTGATCATTAGGCATCCTTCAATTTTTTTCTCACCCCGTCCTCTTTCCTCCCCCGATGTCTCACTTCTTCCACTAATCTTTTGTCTCCTCGTCTTTTACCCCTAACTTTTTCTCTAATTTAGTCACTTGAATTCTTCTCTTTTCTCTTCATTTCTATTTATCATTCTTTATCAACTGGTTAATCTACCCTACCATATTGTTATTCATCATTAATTCCAATCTATCCCATTACATCACACCTCTATTTTGTTTTCTATTTTAATCCCTTTATACATATTTTCCATCGTTATCTACATTTTATTCCATTATGCTTATCATTTATTTTCCATTGATTTTCATATCTTTCTCTTTATTATACTATGATAATCAAATACAATAATGTATCATAATATATTATCATAATACCTTACATTAGTATCATAATTCAATTTGTTCTTCATCATGTGGCAATTTAAGCCTTCTTTATCTCCCTCTTACATATATTTCTCTTTATCATAATATTACCATCTTGTGAATCAACTCTACCTCTCTCTATCCTTAATTATATTTTTGACACTCTAAAATCGCCCACCCCTTCCACATTTGGTTCTTAGTTGATCCATAACATATTACACTATTTATATTATATTATATTAACCTTTCTTTCTTTAAGCCTTTCTTATCCTTCTCATTATCGCATTATGATAATAAAATTCTAAGAATGAATCATAATACATGACCATAATACATTAATATATTATATTATTATACTACATTATCAATTAATATTATCATAGTACTTATTTATTAATTGTCAATTCACACCTAACCTTGTTATCGTTGACTAATATTAACTGCCACCATCAAATATCATTATAATTTTTAATTATTAATTATTTCCCCCCTCCTTTACTCTTCAGCATCAAATTTGTAAATATCTTCACCTCGGTATTTTAATGGTCAGTTTATTCTATCTTCCTATTTAATACATACCTCAACACTCTTCTCCCTACTTTTGAGCTTTATGTTATCCCTAATGATGGGTGGAGTGTCCACTCGAAGCATTGGACATTTCAAAACTAGGTACACAGTTCTAATCCAAATATATTCTCAACAATTAAATGGTATCTTTTATCTCAAATCTCACTTTGACATGTGATGGAGGGGAGCATTGTAGAAATGAATTAAAATATGTCTTTGTTGTTGTTTCACTAGGTACAAGTGTGTGACTTCATCAAGAACTTGTTTGAAAATACCCAACATTATGTTCAACATGTCCATGTGGCTCGATGATAGGATGAATATTTTAAACTATGCATAGATACATTTCCCATTAACATTATCTTATTAGTGGTTCATCTTGATGAAAACTACACCCTTTAACTGTAAAATGAGATTCAAAACCAATATTATCACTCAAACTAGGTCAACATAATGTTCCATATCACATACAGGCATGGGCCAGATAGTAATGAAGAAAACATATTTATATTGAAGGTGTATCACTTCTACATAAGATATGATCGATGCCATGCCTTAGCTTACATATAAAATTGTTTTCAATTGTTATACAATCACCTAAAGGAGAATATCATATAGATGGATCAACATTGGAATTGGTCATATGGTTTCCTAGGACATTTGAAAATGCCTGTGTATTTAAATGGTTGTGTATGTTTCACAAAAAACACAAGGTAACACATATTTGGAACTATTTTGAGAATGGCCATGGGAAATGGGAGCATGATGGAGAAGGTGCATGCATAAAAACTATGTTATGAAGGAAATAAATAAAGCTCACAAATATTTTCCTCATTCAAGATGAGAAATCCATTGTTGAATGATGTTCTTTAGTAATCGAAGAGGGAATAATAAGGTGAGAAGACCAATCAACCATATAGGAGGTGTTTGATGTATATTGATCATAGTCATATGAATGCAAAACATTCTAGGGATTCTTGGGTTTATCTTTCTGCTGGGATACTAAGGCTTTGTTTGGGGTACCTACAGTGTTGATCACTCCAAGTTGTATAAGCTTATCTTGCTGTCTAATCACAGCATCACAAAATGAATCAATGGTGGGTTTTTTATAATATTTCCCTAGAGCCTCTCTCATGGCATAAAAGGTAGATACAAACCCAAAATATGCACTACCTAGCTTAGAAAGATTAATATAGATGCAATGCTCTTCCTCCATCTTTATGTTGTTGGTTGTGCAGCCTAATTATCTTCCTAATCCATAGGTTTGTTTCATTTGTGCTTCAATACCATTCCCTAATGGGGGTTGTGGGAGGGATTTTCCCCCCACTACTGTCACCAGGGGGGTCCAAGGGGATGTAATGACAATTTGTTTAGCTCCCCTTGGTGGGAGATTCAGGTGCAACGCCCTCAAAGAGAAATTTTGAGAAAAATTACCTTGTAAAATATTGTAATTTTGTAGTCAATCTGGACCGTTCATTATAAGGTCACATACATGATGGTATAATTTATTTTAGGTATTTTTTCCCTAGAAGGAAACCCTCTCTTATGAGGTAATTGTATTGTGGTTTTGTATTATCGTGAATATTGTATTCTGAGAGAGGAGAATGTGAGAGAAAGAAGAGGAAGTTACAATGGGTGTGTTGTAGGTTGTATCCCTTCATTTTGTTGGATAATAATAAGCAAGGACCTGGAAATTTCTCTAGTGGATGTATCCCACACTGGGTGAACCATGTATATTTGTGTCTTTATTGTATTTTGTATATTTTGTGTTTTATTTCCACTTTTTTATTAATTTATTTCTCTGGGATCCTATTTTTCTAGAAAATGATATTAGAGAGAAAGGTAGCTCACAGGAAAAGAGGGTTCTTGGTTCGAGTGGGAGAAATGTTGGAAGATCGAAAGTTTAGGGTCGAGAAATTTAATGCCCAAAACTACCAAATATGGAAGATGCAGATGGAAGATTATTTATACCAGAAGGATATATTCCTACCATTGGGTGGAATAGCAAAGAATTCGATGACCATGAAGGATGAATAATGTGAGGTTCTTGATGGAAAGGCACTAGGAACGATATGGTTGAGCCTGGCAGCAACATTGGATTTCAATATTTCAAAATAAAAGACAATGAAGGAGTTGATGGATGCATTGGCTAAATTGTATGAAAAACCCTCGGTGTCCAATAAGGTATTTCTAATGAAGCGATTGTTTAATATGAAGATGTTAGAAGATGGATCTATTGTAGATCATTTAAATGAATTTAATATGGTTATTTATCAACTAAGTTCTCTAAAAGTGGACTTTGATTATGAGGTCAGGGCTCTTCTAATCTTGTGCTCATTTCCAGAAAGATAGAGTGGGTTGGTCGTGGTTGTAAGTAACTCTGTCTCTGGTTCAAACACTCTAAAATTTGATGATGTTGTTGGTGTTATACTTAGAAAGAAATGAAATGGAAAATAGCAGGTGAGACATCGGGTCATGCGTTGAATATGGAGAATAGGGGAAGACAAAAGGATAGAGGAAAGGTCTCAGGAAACAATTGGAATTCTAGGACGGGAAGATCCAAGTCCAAACTTAGAACGATAGAGTGCTAGAATTGTGGGAAGAAAGGACATCTGAAGAAATACTGTAGAGCTCCAAAGAAACAAAGAGATGGACAACAAGAGAAAAATCAAGAAGCAAATGTAACAGGTGATGTGTTACAAGATTCTTTGATTCTTTCTGTAGATAATATTTCTAAGTTTTGGGTAGTATATTTAGGGGCTTCATTTCATGCCACATCCCATAGGAAATTTTTTATAGATTATGTTCAAGGGGATTTTGTACAGTTTCATTTGGGTGATGATGCACCATGAAAATTTGTTGGAATGGGTAAGGTACAAATAAAAAAAAATGGAAACCAATGGTTATTGAAAGAGGTAAGACATGTACCAGATCTAAGGAAAATTCTAATTTCAACAAGGAATTTGGCAAGTGAAGGTTGTATATTTATATTTACAGATAAGGCATGGAAGGTCACCAAAGGATCATTGGTGATAGAAAAATGAGAGAAGGTAGGTACATTGTATTTATGTACTAGTAATATTTATTCTTCTATCTCTTTAGCTTCTACGAGACTGGATACAACACTTTGGCATCATAGGCTTGGAAACATGAGTGAGAATGGGATGCAGACACTTCACAAAAATAAATTTGTTTCTAGATATTAAACAAATTGATTTGGATTTCTCTGAGCATTGTGTTTATGGAAAACAAAAGAGAATTGTATTTCTCAAAGTCGAAAAAGAAAAGAAGAGTGAAAGGTTAGAGTTTGTGCATACAGATGTATGGGGAATATATCAGGCATCATCTCTTGGTGGCTATCATTATTATGCTACTTTTATTGATGATTCAACTAGAAAAACTTGGGTTTATTGCATTCGACAAAAATCCAATGTTTTTTATACTTTTAGGAAATGGAAATCTTTGGTTGAGAATGAGATGGGAAAAGGTTGAAGTGTATTAGATTAGAAAATGGAAGTGAATATTGTAGTAATGAGTTTGATGATTACTATTCATACCATGGGATTCATAGAGAGAAAACAGTTCCAAGAACACCACAAGAAAATAGTGTGTCATAAAGGATGAACAAGGCAATCATGGAGAGTACAAGGAGTATGAGATTCAATGTTGGGTTTCCCTTACAGTTCTAGGAAGATGTTGTAGATATTCTTTTTTACTTAATAAATAGAGGACCTTCAAGCTCTTTGGATGGTGGAATTTTGGAGGAGGCATGGACACATAAAAAGGTAAACTATTATTTTTTGAAGACTTTTGGTTGTGAATCATTTGTCCATATTGATAAAGAAAATAGAACAAAGCTTGATGAAAAATCCAAGAAGTGTACCTTTATTGGATGCAGTGTTATTGATTTTAGTTATCACTTATGTAATTATGAAAATCACAAAATCATTAGGAGTAGAGATGTCATATTCAATGAGAAGGTCATGTACAAAGATCAGTT
>JZKD02S1412640.1:228661-241460 GCA_000966675.3 Picea glauca
TTGGATCCCATTTAGAATTCTCGATGACTGTCATATCTGAATTCAGATATGAGGAGTGCACAATAGAAGAAAATAGACCTCAAGTGTCAGATATGAGCCCGAAGACCGACCATCAATGGATCCATCTGAAGGAGAACAATATTTATATGCAAGATGAAGCGGGCCTACAAATCCCAAAAGTAGGAGGACCGTTCTACTTCAAGTAGGACATGCGGACAGCAACGAGAATTTCACTGACTTGCACATAGGTGGAGTCAAAGGAACATGGTGTGGGAACTTGCAATATGCAAAATCCTGAGAATTGATCTAGACCTTTGGATCGAGGTATTTTGTGGAATGTTGGATGCAGAGGGCACATGGCAAGTGATTGGCATTTCGCTAACTGGAAATCAAAGAAAGGAGGTGCTCTATCCTATGAAATCATGAAATGTGAAACCATGAATTAATCTAAGTCGTTGATCAAAGGGAGATCGTGGACCATTGATTAGGCATGACAAAGGCCCGTGAAGTTGCGAAATCGTGACAATATCTTGACCATTGATCCAAGAGGGACATGTGGTGAGGGATTAACGTTTTGCTAACTGGAAAGTCAAAGGAAGGAAATTCTCTAACCTTGCAACTCGCGATATGAAAAATCACGATAAGGTCTTGCCCATGGTCATAGACAAAGTCACATCGTCGAAGTCTTAAGGGAAGGAGATAATTTCTAAGCTCCATTTCGGGGATCACAACTTGGAGTGTCGAGACCCTTCATCACAGGAATCCTGAAACACGAGATCGTGATGAGATCTGGACCATCGAATCATTGGATATCTCGACCGTTTCTTAGGCTTTATGAAGTTCATAAGTTTGTGAAATGCGAAATGCCTTTTGGTGTAGGTTGTGGTCACCCCCGAAGGTCATGTGAGAAGGAGGTGCTAGTGGAGCTAAGATCCATTTCGGGGATCGCAACTTGGACCATTGAGACCCTTCGACAAAGAATTTCCGAAATGTGAAATGT
Source organism: Picea glauca (assembly GCA_000966675.3). NCBI lineage: Eukaryota > Viridiplantae > Streptophyta > Pinopsida > Pinales > Pinaceae > Picea > Picea glauca. Next base: position 229,662 of record JZKD02S1412640.1, read on the forward strand.
GAAACGCATCTTGATTAGGCCCATGGTCACAACCAGTGGGCATATGGGTTAAATGCAAGACCCTGGGAATTTAATCCAACAGTGTTGGTTATTTGAGAATCTTATCAAAGGGCTACTGTTAATATTTACGATTAACTATTCAGTTACGATTCAGTTAGCAGAATCGAATCATGGTTCTTGGACGGTTGGCGATTAAGTGGTTGAAGCATTATTGTCCCAGGTATTCGAGGTGTAACTAAAGTTGTGTGAAGTGCATAAAAGAAAGATGGAGTGACTGTGAATGGTTGGTTGTTCTGAATGAAAAATGAGTTGAACTGCAAGAAAGGGAAAATTACAGTATGCGTAGTGTGAGATAAAACTCAGAGATGAGTAATAGATAAGGAAGAGACAAAAGAAAGAGTATAATTATAGAACAGATAGAAGCATAGAAGAATTGTAGGATAGATGATGCAGGAGCATCGCCAACACATCAAGCGAGCCAGCGCGGAAGCCAAAGGACAGTTAGATAAGCCAACACAAATTTTGAAAACACCTTGAAGTTGTTGTGTGTTCTTAAATGAGCCATTAAGAAAAGGCGCACTTGTATATTGTAATGGACCTTGAGCGGATTGCTCTCGTCCTTAGTAGGTAGACGGCATTTAATATAGTTAATGTAAAGTAGATAGAATATTTAATTCTAGATTTGATAGCTTTAGAGTGCAAGAGGGAAACGAGATATAGACACCCTCATTGTGCATTGTAACATTATCAATCAAGGAAGGAAGAGAAAGAGCATATAGAGAGTTGTCTAAGAACACCCATGTACAAATATTCGAATTAATAGAAGAAAGCTTAGATTCAAATTCATGGTCTGTGTTGTTCTCTGTGTATTGATGTTGATATGCTCATGAATGTTTGCTTCCAGTTATACATTTGCTTTATATGTTGTGTATATGATTCATGTTTGAATTGAAGTCTGAGAGGAAGAGGGAATGAGTTTAAATTGTTTCTCTATTTGAGCTAGAGAATTCCTGCAAGGAGTGCAATTGAAGTGTCCGCAAGGAGTGTGTTGATAGAGGGTTCACATAGGGATAGCTTTTGTCCTCATTCATTCCAAAGGCATAGTTGGGCACAAGAGTCGTGCAAGGAGTGTGCAGGCTGGGTAAAAGTCTCAGGGTTGCGAACCTGAGTGAAGTGTTAAGGGACTGCTGCCGCAGGCATGCGCAGAGTCAAAGACTTCAACACTTAGGCGTGGTTGAAGGTTTGCTGCAAGGGGTGCGTGCAAGAGGGTTTCCAGGAGGACTTGAGAGTCGTGGAAAAGTTCAGGAAGGCTAGGCCTTCGAATTTATTGAAGGACAATGCAAAGAAGTTGTGAGTGAAGTGTTTAAGCCAGCGTCGCAAGTTTGCGTACAGGTGAACGAATTCCACAGAAAAATTCTTGGGCATTTCATAGATTTCATCCGGAAGGATAGACGGTCGAAATTATCTGAGGAGATTTCGAGAAAATCCATGAGTCGTAAGATCTTGTGGAGGTGCAAGGGAGATACTGCAGGTATTCCCAAGAGGTGGAAATCTCAGGAGGGGCAAGCCATTGATCCAAGCCACAAGGGTTGTTGGATCTACACGTATATCGAGTATTGGGGTTTTGTAGGTTGAAGCCCATGAATTTGGAATTAGGACTTGCGAAATCACGATCCACGATTTCCCAAAAGTTAAAGGATAGCGTGGGCCACAACAGAGTTAGTGGAGTACAGGCGGAAAGAGACATCGGGGTTTTGAAGCGAGAAGTCCCGAACTCACTGCATTAGAATTTGCGATACCGTGAACTCTGAAGTGCTGATGGAGTGAAGCAGCGATTGGATAGTCCATTTGCACGTGTGTCAGGTAATTGGCATATCGGAAGTCAGGGGTCAGTAAAACAAAGTGTTCGACATCGCAAGTAGCAAAACCACAATAGGAGAAGTCCCAATAGGAGAAGGGCGAGGTCAACGTTGACTCATATCAGCGTTAGGGAATTCGTAGGACCAACACTCGACCACTAACCTTTGAATTCGCGAAGTCACGAGTTTCGATCCTCCGAGTGCAGACAGGGGATCGTACGAAGAGATCTATGGGTGCAAATTTCCCAATAGGGAAATAGAAGGACCGGTTAGTGTTCTTCGGGCCACGAAAGAGGAAGATCCTGTGAGCGGGCGTGCCTGCGGGTGTGACTACGTCAGTTTGGTATCAGAGCGCAGAGAAGTTCTTTACTTTCTGTAGCAGAGAAGAGAAGAATTCACCATGCCACCAAGGAGAGATAGATAGTCACCTAATCCAGAGGATATGGAAATGCCGCGATGAAGAGGCAGGCAGATGGCAGATCCAGCCATAGAAAGGCAAATGCATGATCTCCGAGCAAGACTTGAAGATATGGAGACATCACAAAGATGCACAGCCAGTGTAGGGGATCTGAGTGATTCTGAAAGTGAAGTTGAGGCTAAACGTGAGGAAGAAGTTGCAGCTGAAGATGCATCAAATGAGCATTTGATCAGATCTATTGCCAGGATGGGTGCAAGAGAAAATATGGACATTCCAGTTTACGAGGGAAACTTGGATGCAAAGGAGCTTCTAGACTGGATTAGAGCTCTGGATACATACTTCGACTATGAAGACATCGAAGAGGACAAGAAAGTCAAGCATGTTGTCACATGCTTGAAAGGACATGAAGCATTGTGGTGGGATGAGCTACAAGCTGACAGACACTACAAGGGTAAGCAGAAGATCAAGAGATGGGAAAGGATGATCGCGAAAATGAAGGAGAAATTCATCCCGAGAGACTATCAAATTACTCTATTCAGGAGAATGCAGAACCCGAGACAGAAGCTGATGACAGTGAAAGAATACACTGAGAAATTCTACAGACTGAACATCAGAGCAGGTCATCGGGAGAGAGATGATGAAAAAGTTGTCAGATACATGAATGGCCTGAGATATGATATCCAGGATTAGATGAGCATGGTAACCATCTGAACAGTGGAAGATTCTTATCAAATGGCTCTGAAAGCAGAAGAGAAGCTGAGCTGAAAGCAGAGTCAGAGGGGTCGAGGCAGAAGTCAGCCCAGAGGCAAATCAATTACCCAGGAAAAATATCAAAAGCCTAGAGAGGAATGGAAGAAGCCTCAGACTCGTACAGAGAGAGGTGGAACCTCAGAGTGAGGGAAGTAATATAATGAACAGAGAGGGAAACATAATGAACAGAGAGGAGATTATCTTGACAACAAGACTTTTCCTCGTACTAGAATCAGAGGAAGAGGAAGAGGTGGAGTCATTACGTGCTTCACATGTGGAAATAATGAGCACAAGTCTTACGAGTGTCTAGAGAAAAAAAAGGACATTGGAGAAGCTCACATCACCGAAGCACAGAAGTGGGATGTTGAGGCAGAAGATGCTGAAGGCGGAAGATTGTTGATGATGCGGAAAGTCCTTTTGACACCTAAGAAGGAGGTGGAAAGTTCAGTCCAAAGGACCAGACTTTTCAAGACTGCTTGCAAGACTAAGGACAGGGTGTGCAAGGTCATAGTGGACAGCGGTAGCATGGATAATATCATATCTACAGAGATGGTAGAGAATCTGGAGCTAGAGATGATTGATCATCCAAGCCCATATAGAGGTTTGTGGCTACAGAAAGGACACCAGGTAACTGTTACTAAACAATGCTTGGTTAAATTCAAGATAGGAGGATATAATGATAAGATATTGTGTGATGTTATTCCCATGGATGTTTGTCATCTATTGCTGGGTAGACCATGGCAATATGACAAGAATGTGATTCATGATGGGAGAATGAACACATACACCCTGGAGAAGAATGGGAGGACACACATGTTTCTTCCGATAAAGGATAAGGAGATGAAGCTGGAAGTAAGAAACACAGTACTTCTCATGAGTGGGAAGGAACTTCTTAAAGAGGTGAAGAAGAAGGAGGATCCACAATTCTTTGTGGTCAGGAAACTGAAGATTGTTCTGAGTAGCACGAGAGTGGATGATTTGCCAGAAGAAGTTCAGGAACTACTGGAAGAGTTCACTGACATAATAGTGGACGAACTACCTCGATCGTTACCACTGATGAGGAGTGTGAGTCATCATATTGATCTTATACCAGGAGCTAGTTTTAAAAACAAAGCCACATACAGATTGACACCACAGGAGAATGAGGAAGTTAAGAGGCAAGTCCAGGATTTGATGGACAAAGGTTTAGTTAGAGAAATCTTGAGTCTGTGTGTTGTTCCAACAGTACTCAGTCCGAAGAAAGATGGAGGCTGGAGGATGTGTAATGACTCAAGGGAGATAAATAAGATAACCATCAGGTACAGATTTCCATTGCCGAGGATGGATGATCTGATGGATTTCTTAAGTGGAGCAAAATATTTTTCAAAGATTGATTTGAAAAGAGGATATCACCATATTTGCATGAGAGAAGGTGATGAATGGAAGACAGCATTCAAAACAAATGAGGGTTTGTATAAATGGCTTGTTATGCCATTTGGCTTAACAAATGTACCAAGTACCATTATGCGATTGATGAACGAAGTTCTGAAGGAGTTCATCGGGAAATTTGTCATTGTGTATTTGGATGACATACTGGTTTACAGTAAGACAGCAGCGGAGCATCTAAATAATTTGGCTACAGTGATGCAGAGACTACAACAGGAGAAGCTGTTGATAAATATGAAGAAGTCCTCATTCATGAAGACAAAGCTCATTTACTTGGGTTTTGTTATTTCTGCGAATGAGTTGAGGATGGATCCAGATAAGGTGGAAGTGATCAAGAATTGGCCATCACCGAGGAATATATTTGAGGTGATAAATTTCCATGGTTTGGCTAGTTTCTACCGGAAGTTCATTAGGAATTTCAGTGGAATTAGTGCAGCGATGATGGACACAGTGAAGAAGCGGCATAAATATTTTCACTGGACAGAAGAGGCTGAGAAGAGTTTTAACCTGCTAAAGATGAAGATTACGGAACAACCAGTTTTGGTGTTGCCGGATTTCCTGAAGACATTTCAGGTGAAATGCGATGCAAGCAGATTTGCAATCAGGGTAGTCTTGAGTCAGGAAGATAGGCCGATAGTGTATTTCAGCGAGAAGTTGAATGAGGCAAAATTGAAATACTCCACGTATGATAAGGAGTTCTATTCTATCATACAGGCATTGAAGAAATGGAGGCATTACTTGATACCCAAGGAGTTTGTATTGTACAGTGATAATCATGCATTGCAATTTATGACTCAACAGGAGAAGTTGAATCATAAACATGTCAAATGGGTTGAGTATATGCAAAATTTCACATTTGTGATTATGCATATTTCTGGTACTGCTAACAAAGTTGTTGATGCTTTGAGCAGGTAGTGTTTACTGTTGCAGGAGTTCCGAGTCAAAACGTTGGGTTTTGATGATCTCAGGGACATGTACCCAGATGATCAAGATTTTAGAGAGGCGTATGAAGTAGCTGAGAATCTAGTTCTCAGAGATAGAAGCCCTTGGATAGACTATATGATCCAGGAGGGATTGTTGTTCAGAGGCAATCAATTCTGTATTCCGAAATGCTCCATGAGGGAGAATCTGTTGAAGGAGAAACACAGTGGAGGATTGGCAGGGAATTTTGGTCATGACAAAACATTCATGAAGCTGAATGAATCATATTATTAGTTGGGAATGTGAGCAGATGTCAAGAGATTCATTGACAGGTGTAGAATTTGCCAACATTCGAAGGGAAGGAAGCAGAATGCGGGATTTTATCAACCATTGCCCACACCAGAGAGGCCATGGGATGCGATAAGCATGGATTTTGTATTGGGGTTTCCAAGGACACAAAGAGGTGCTGACTCAATATTTGTGGTAGTGGATAGATTTTCCAATATGGCACACTTCATTCCATGTCAAAATACCAGCGATGTGACTCACATCATGAACTTGTTTTTCAAAGAGGTCGTTCGACTTCATGGGTTGCTGAAGAGCATAGTTTTGGACAGGGATACGAAATTCATAGGGCATTTTTGGAAGAAGCTAGGAACTAACTTGGTGTTTAGTTCTGTGTATCATCCTCAGATGAATGGATAGACAAAGGTGGTCAACAGGAGTCTGGGAGACTTGTTGAGGAGCTTGGTGACAGAACACCACAGCGAGTGGGACCATATATCACCACAGGTAGATTTTTCATACAATGACTCAGTGAATTGGAGCATAGGCCAGAGTCCATTTCAGATTGTCTATGGTATGCAGCCAAGAGGATTTTCTGAACTGAGGGATTCAGAACAGACTGTGACTAGGAGTGCTTGTGCAAAAGAATTCGTTGAGGCGATGAAGGAACTTCACAGCAAGGTGAAGGAGCGGTTGCTAGATTCGAGCAAGGAATATAAGCGCAGAGCAGACCAGCATAGGAGACAACTTTAGTTTGAAGTTGGTGATCTGGTTCTAGCACATTTGAGAAAAGAAAGGTTTCTGAGAGGAACATACAATAAGTTGAAAATGAAGAAAATCGGGCCATGCAAGGTCTTGAAGAAATTTGGGGACAACGCTTATGAGATTGAATTACCCGATGAGATTGGAATATCTCTGATATTCAATATCTTGGATTTGTACCCATATAAGGCCAATGAAGTAGAGACTGGAACCGATTAGCCAGTGATCCATTGGACGAAGCAGATGCTAGTTGCAGAAAAACCATAGATGGAGTGCATACTGGACAAGAGAGTGAGCAAAAGGACCAGGCAAAAGCAATACTTTGAGTATCTAGTCAAGTGCAAGAACCATCCAGTTGAAGATGCCAGTTGGGAGACTGAAACAGAGATACAGAAGCATGGACAAATCCTGTAAGAGCTCATGGACAAGAGCCCATGAAAATTTTCAAGCAAGGGAGTATGATGCAGGAGCATCGCCAACACATCAAGCGAGCCAACGCGGAAGCCAAAGGACAGTTGGATAAGCCAGCACAAATTTTGAAAACACCTTGAATTTGTTGCATGTTCTTAAATGAGCCATTAAGAAAATGTGCACTTGTATATTGTAATGGACCTTGAGCAAATTGCTCTCGTCCTTAGTAGGTAGATGGCATTTAAGATAGTTAATGTAAAGTAGATAGAATATTTAATTCTAGATTTGATAGATTTAGAGTGCAAGAGGGAAATGGGATATAGACACCCTCATTGTTCATTGTAACATTATCAATCAAGGAAGGAAGAGCAAGAGCATACAAAGATCTGTGTAAGAACACCCATGTACAGATATTTGAATTAATAGAAGAAATATTAGATTCAAATTCATGGTTTGTGTTGTTCTCTATGTATTGATGTTGATTTGCTCATGAATGTTTGCTTCCAGTTATACATTTGGTTTATATGTTGTGTATATTATTTCATATTTGAATTTAATTCTAAGAGGAAGAGGGAATGAGTTTCAATTGTTTCTCTATTTGAACTAGAGAATTCCTGCAAGGAGTGCAGTTGAAGTGTCCGCAAGGAGTGTGTTGATAGAGGGTTCAGATAGGGATAGATTTTGTCCTCATTCATTCCAAAGGTGCAGTTGGGCACAGATCCATGCAAGGAGTGCGCATGCTAGGTAAAAGTCTTAGGGTTGTGAACCTGAGTGAAGTGTTAAGGGACTATTGTTGCAGGCGTGCACAGAGTCAAAGACTTCAACACTTAGGCGTGGTTGAAGATTTGTTGCAAGGGGTGCATGCAAGATGGTTTCCAAGAGGACTTGAGAGTTGTGGAAAAGTTCAGGAAGGCTAGGCCTTCAAATTTGTTGAAGGACAGAACAAATACGTTGTGAGTGAAGTGTTTAAGCCAGCGTCGCAACTTTGCGTACAGGTGAACGAATTTTGCAGAAGAATTCTTGGTCATTTCGTAGATTTCATCCGGAAGGATAGACGGTTGAAATTCTTCGAGGAGATTTCGTGAAAATCCATGAGGTGTTAGATCTTGTGGAGGTGCAAGGGAGATATTGCAGGTATTCCCAAGAGGTGGAAATCTCAGGAGGGGCAGGTCATTGAACCAAGCCACAAGGGTCGTTGGATCTACACGTATATCGTGTATCGGGGTTTCGTAGGTTGAAGCCCATGATTTCTCGACAGTTAAAGGATAGTGTGGGCCACAACGGAGTTAGTGGAGTATAGGCGCCAAGAGCCATCGGGGTTTCGCAGCGAGAAGTCCCGAACTCATTGCATTAGAATTCGCGATACCGCGAACTCCGAAGTGTCGATGGAGTGAAGCAGCGATTGGATAGTCCATTCGCACGTGTGTCAGGTAATCGACATATCTGAAGTCAGGGGTTAGTAAAGCAAAGTGTTCGACATCGCGAGTAGTGAAACCGAGATAGGAGAAGTCCTGATAGGAGAAGGGTGAGGTCAGCGTTGACTCGTATCGGCGTTAGGGGATTCGTAGGACCAACACTCGACCACTAACCTTTGAATTCGTGAAGTCCTGAGTTCTGATCCTTCGAGTGCAGAGAGGGGATCGTGCGAAGAGATATGTGGGTCTAGATTTCCTGATAGGGAAATAGAAGGACCGGTTAGTGTTCTTCGGGCCACGAAAGAGGAATATCCTGTGAGCGGGAGTGCCTGTGGGTGCGACTGCATCAATAGAAGAAAAGTGGTAAGAATTGAAACACCTGCATTGTTGGTTATTCAATCATTTTACTTATAATCAGGGAGGTAGGGTGGTGCTAGGGAGTACTATGGTCCTCTGATATTCGAGTTGGTACTTGAATATTGGGAGTTGTAGCTTCCATCTAATTGTGGCTAGAAAACAGGGTGGCAGGGTGGTGCTTGGGAAAACACAGAGTTTTTTGTATGCAAGTTGGTGCATGTATAAGTGGAAGTAGGTGCTTCCATTCAGTCGGTGCTGGAACACTTAGGGAGTTGGTGCCCACTTCTAGTTGGTGCTAGAGAAACCAGAGAGTTGGTGCTCTCAACAAGTTGGAGCTTGTAAAATAGAGGTAGTAGCCTCACTTTGAGTTGGTGCTCAAACATAGATGATGTACAGAACTTAAAATACTGCCTATCATTTCGAAGAAGAAGAGGTTTTCTCCCTTTATGGGTTTCCTCGTGAAAATATGTCTCTGTGTATATCTTATGTGTGATTTATGCTCATTATTTATGCTATCCATATGATGTATAATATTGATGGTCACTTGATGAAATATTAAAAATGGTTTAATAGACTTAAGGTTGTTTAAGCACAGTAACAACTAATTCACCCCCCCTCTCAGTTGTCTTAGTAATTTCAACAATTGGTATCAGAGCGGTTTCCTTTTATTTAAAGGTAGATCTGTAAGCTTAAACATGAAAAGTCTTGAAGGGACTTTAGCCAGTAAGCCTCCTCTATTTGATGGAACAAATTTTTCCTTTTAGAAGGTTAGAATGAAAACATACCTAATGGCCTTAGGTGATGATGTTTGGGCTGTAGTAGAGACTGGATATACAAATCCTGTTGTGCTAGCTTCCAAAGATAATAAGTTAGAATTTATCTTTAATGCTAAGGGAATGAATGCTATCTTGAATGGACTTGTTGAAGCTGAGTTTGTAAATGTGATGCATATTGAAACTACTAAATCTATGTGGGATAAACTTATTAACAATTATGAAGGAAATGAGAAAGTAAAAGATGCCAAACTCCAAACATATAGGTTGAAGTTTGAACAACTAAAGATGAATGAAGATGAAACAGTTAGCAATTATTTTTTAAGAGTTGAAGAACTTGTGAATGCCATGAAGGGTCTTGGTGAGAATATTGAAGAATCATTTTTAGTTCAAAATATTTTAAGATCTCTGCTTGATAAATTTAGTCCAAAAGTCTCTGCAATAGAAGAACTAAATGATCTTAAAACTCTGTCCATTGATCAACTCCTAGGAACTCTAACTGCATATGAAATGAGAATCAACAAAGATAAATCCATTACTAGAGAAGCATATTTTAAAGAAGACAAGAATATTGATTCAGATTTAGATGATATTGAGGCAAAATTTGCGAGAAGGTTAAAGAAAGGATCAGGAAAATATCAAGGCAATCTTTCCTTCAAATGTTTTAATTGTGGTAAGATAGGTCATTTTGCATCTAAGTGTCCCCACCAGAAAAAGGACCAGAACTCTGATGATGAAAAGAAGTACAAATTCAAGAAATATAGTAAAAAGAAAAGTTTGTGTGCAAACAATGACAATTCCTTAGAAGACATAGATAGTGATTCATCATGTGAAAAAAAAGTGAATGATTTTATGCTTATGGCTATGGGAGATTTTGATGATGAACACATAGGAGGTGAAATGGATGATGAAGAAGCTGTGGTGGATATGGAAAGTGAATTAATTAGTGCTTTGGAAGAAATTGACAGACTCGGATGTAAGAAGAGAAAACAAAACAATTGTTGAAGCAGTTTAAAATGAATGGTGAAAATCCTGATGAAAACTTTTCTCTACTAAAAGTGGAGTTAGAAGAGGCAAAGAAAATAGAATACATACTAAAACAAAATATGTCAGAGAAGAAAGCGAGGTGTGAAGCCTTAGAAGAAGAGATAGTAAAAAACAAAAAAGAAATGGAGAAGTTTAAGGAATTGTATCACCAAAATCTGCCAAGTATTAAAGCCTCAGAAGAATTAACTTCCATTCTAAATCAGCAAAGGAATCCAAAGTTGAAAGCTGGCTTGGGCTATGAAGAAGGATCAAGTAGTGATCATCCAAGTAATACAGAACCCATCAACTCTGACAAATCTACAATCATTGACAACAACCACTCTACAGAAGCAAAGAAAGAAAATCAGCCACCAAGAAGGAATGAAAGAAAAAGTACCAGAACCAAATCCGTAGATCAAAGAAATAACACAAACACATTTTCTGATCAAAGAAATCATCAGCATGGAAGAAATCGACTACAACATTTTTTCAGGTACAAAGGTTTTTTCTATGGTTATTGTTTTTTCTGTTCTAACTTTGGTCACAAAGCTATAAATTTTTCTTTAAGATCTAGATATTTGAAATCAAGATACTCGTGGAATAATTATCTTCCACAACAAAGATTGAGACAGCCAAGAAACAAACGACCACATACTATAAGTCATGTGATGGATGGAGGAAGGACGCAGGTGAAACATAACAACAGTTATGAGCATAACAATTGTTATGATCTGTTATTCAATGAACGAGAATGTTACATCTATCATAACTATGGACATAAAGCTACAGATTGTCACTTAAGAAATTTTAAGCCAGATTCGAATCCTACTGCTGAAAATTTCAAGATTTGGAAGAAGAAAGAAGATGACAAGTGTAGACTAGTGTTATCGTCCCAAAGACAAAATAATCCCTGGTATATTGGCAATGGATGTTCCAAACATATGACTAGAGACAAAAGTAAGTTTCTAACTCTAAGTGAAAGAAAATCAGGGAATGTAACTTTTGGAAATGATGCACTAGGAAAAATAAAAGGTAAAGGAATGGTAAGTTTGAGTAATGGCAAAGGGAAAGCTCAAGATGTGTTGTTTGTAGAAGGTCTGAAACATAATCTGCTTAGTGTTAGTCAAGTCTGTGACCGAGGATGTGAAGTCGTTTTTACCTCTAAAGATTGTAGAATAAAATCTGTGAATTTAGGACAACTAGTTGCAAAAGGGATAAGAACACAAAACAATGTCTATGTGTTAAAAGAAGAAAAATAAGAATTCCACTTAAGAATGTATGGTGAAAGTTGGCTATGGCATAGGAGACTTGGACACTTAAATTTTGATCATATAATCAAGCTCAAAAATAGTGGGGCAGTAAAGGATCTTCCAAAGATATCAAAGCCATATGATTAT
>JZKD02S1412640.1:245914-279779 GCA_000966675.3 Picea glauca
TCAGTTGTCTTAATAATTTCAACAGATTTGAATTCATTTTGGATATAAGGGAAAATGTTTCATTATAGTCAATTCCTTCAACTTGGGAAAATATTTCAGAAACTAACTGATCCTTGTGCCTTTCAACACTTCCATATGATGCATACTTAGTTCTATAGACCCATTTACATCTGACAATTTTTGTTCCTTTTGGAAGAGGTACAAGATCCCAAATATTGTTTTCCATTAAAAAATGATACTCTTCATTCATTGTTGTATCCCAATATGGATGACCTAAAGCTTCTGTAAATGTCTCTGGATCACAAGTATCTAAAACTTGAGCCAAAAGAGAAGAGGCTCACTAGAAATGTGAACATTTCTGATGTTGATGTGAAGGATCACTGACAAGAATGCCATTTGATTCTCATGTTGAACATACCCATCTAGGAAGCAGTGGTGCTAGTGCTAGTTCAGGTTCAATGGAATCATCTGGAGGAAGGTGAGCAGGCAGAGGTGGATTTTCATCCTCATTGTCATCATTTGAATAAGAAACTAGAATAGGAACAAAATAAGGAACAAACTCAAAAGATGTCTCAGAATCTTAAGAAAGAACAATTGCGGAATTAGGCTCACAGGACAAGAGTTTTTTTATCAAATTTAACATCTCTTCTAATAATAATTTCATTACAATATGGTTGAAGAATCTTGTAACCTTTGACATATTCAAAATAACCAACAAATATGCACTTCTCACTTTTATGATGCAATGATTTCATTTTCACATTAGGAATGTGAGCCCATACTATATTGCCGGATACATGAAAGTGACTTATATCTAGTTTAATTTTAATCCAAGATTCTTTCGATGTTATATTTTTAAGATCCTTTATGGGAGTGTGATTTATTATGTAATTTTCACAATTGATGGCTTCCGCCCAATAATTTAGACTTAATCCCTTAAATTGGATCAAACAATTAGCCATTTCTTTTAATGTGTGGTTATTTATCTAAGAAGCACCATGTTGTTGTGGTGTATATAGAGCAATGTGTTGAATTTGGATGCCTTGTGCGGTGCAGTAACTTGTAGAATTAGTTTTCACATATTCACCTCCATTATATGTTCTTAACCTTTGAATTTGATGTCCATATTTCGTTTTTACAAGGGCCTTGTAGGCTAGAAACTAATGATCTAGATTGAAATATCTCGAAACATTAGGTGGTTTTTAAAAAAATGACACTTTGGATGTGAAAGTTATGCCCTTTTGAAAAAAAACATAAACGGTAACCAAAGAGCCACATTGAAAGTAGAAGCTGGTCCACATGGTGATACCCCTCCAAATAAACTCACTTTTACAAATAAGTTGTTTTATGAAGTGACCCACTTTTATAAAGAGAAGCGGGGGTCACTTTTACAATGAAGTTACTTTATAAAAGAAAGTTGCATGCAAAATAATTAACTTTAAAATAAAATATTAAAGATACTTATATACTTGAAGTGAAATACACTTTACAATGGATGCATGAACTTTTTCAAAAAAAAAGTAACAAAAAAAAAAGACTTGAACTCAAGACCTCTTACTTAATAAAAAAAATTTCAACCAAGTGAGCTAGCAAAACATATTGTATTGTTTAGAAGGAGAATTGTTGTTTTTGTTGTTGTTGTTGTTTTTGGAGAGCATGCTCATAAAAAACTCTTTTCACAAAAGAAAAAAATTCCGCTTCTTGATGACAACAAGAGTTAAATCTCAGTTAGCTTACCCAGAAAATGCACCATTTCAGATGTATTTCATATTTTTTGAGATCGCACAGGGCACAAGGAAAAGAGCATATGCATATCCAAATGAGTAGCAACCTAGAAACAAAAAATAGAAAACTGAAATAAAGTCAAAATAATACTCTGCAAATTTTTTAAAAAGGGTGTATTCGGGCTTTATACATCCGAATCTGACTGAAATAGCTATATCTTGTGAAAATGGAAACCTTTTCGAGTGAAAATACAAGTGTTCCTAACTAAAATTATCACTCTGGACATAATGGAAAAATCCTCTTGGACCATAAATGTATGGAAATGACAGAAACTAGAGATGATGAAACTCTACTTCACGATCTCGATCTACAATGGGAGTGGGTATTCAAATAGGATCTGATACCATGATAGACAACCCAGGTATTCCAAAAGAGGATGAACACCTTCAGCAACCACTCACATAACCAGATTAAAGATCAACACACTGATATTTTGATGTGGTAAAACCCCTACGGGGAAACATCCACAACCCTAGCCAACACAGCCACTTAGAGCAATTTATTAATGCAAAAGAAAAAGATTACAAAGATATTTTACAAGAGAGTTTCTCACAATCGATCATCAGCAAAGGAATATCCATTCTTTTTAAATAGATATCATGGAACAATCGAGTGTTAATCCATGAATTAATGTAGTCGTTAAGACCGGGGATAATATGAACCATGATATCACTTTATGTTGGGAACATATCGTGACCGTCGAATTTCCAAACTACAAATGCATACTAAGGAAACACACTTTTACCTAATGACACATTAGACCAAGTAGATCTTAACTAACTCCTAAGTGTCTAAATATCCTAAAATTTAGGTAGCCTGGTAACATGGGCCTTGGCCAGAAACACTTGTGGGAGATTACATAACTCATTTATGATCCTTGGTTTATATTTTATGTCCCTAAACCAAATTGTCAATGTGTCCCTAGATGAATTTAGGAGGTGAGTTGGAATTCTTCATAATACTCCAACTGAGCCTCTAATGGATGAATCATCAATTTTGTTGGAATATTTACACCTAATTATAGCTAGAGGAAACCATCCCCTGTGATTTAATTTCTTGAAAAATGGTTTATTTGAGGATCTCCAAAAATAAGGTTTTTCTCAGTATGGGATAATGTAATTTTTGAACTAGGGGTTGATTTTGAAAAAAACTATCTCAGGTGATTGTGGGTAGCATAGTCACTTGGGTCTTGTCAAAACACACTTGGAAGAGCTTACAAAAAGGAATTATGATGCTTAGTTTGGATTTTATTCCCCCGCACCAAATTTTTAATGTGTCCCTTAATGGATTTTGGATGTGATTTGAAACTCACCATAAAAATATAACCGAGCCTCTGATGGATGAACCGTTAGTTGTGTTGGACTCCTAAAACTAGATTACAACGATCAACACCCCTCCCCTATGATTATTTTTCCTAGAAAACAATTTGTTCAAGTTTCTCTAGAAATAGGTGTTGACGGGTTCAAAGTCATGCGACAACAATAAGGGGTTCTCCCTGGTAGGAATTCCCAATTAAAACTGTCAATGTTTGGAATAGTGTTAAGTACCTGAATATATATGAAGATAAATATCCGAATAAACCCACAATATCAACAAGAATAATACAAACCATTCACCAAAATATTGCACACAAGAATGTAGACAAAACCCTTGAGTTAGGGTAACACCATATGTTAATCCTTAAGGAAGGATAACACTCCTCAAGAAATGTTTGATACATTCACTATTCTTCACTATGCTCTATTGCATTTCTTACACTTCTTTATATAACTCTCTCTATCTCCTAGGAACCTTCTAGAAAGTCTTCTCACATTTATTACATCTAACTACCATAGTGGGTCGTTATTAATATAGTGGACCTAGTCCACCTTACATTGAATGACCACATTCTCATATATTAAATCACTTCCACTAATAATACATAACCAAATTTCTAGTGGGTACCTCCCTAGGTACCCCATAGTACATCCCTACGTATACTACATTACATCCCCCTTCACATGTTTCATCCTCAAAACATGAAAAGAAACCATACAATATGGTTAGCTAAGAAATGTAGAAAACTAGTACTAAGTATGACCATCCATCCATCCCAATGGAAGTCAAAGACAATGTCCATTTGTTGTCTTTCCACCCTGATCTTTCTCTGCATCATGTAAGGGTTTCCATTGGATTGTTTTTGTATCCCAAGGTCTTCATGTAGTGCTGATAGTTCTCCATGCACCTCTTGATTCGTTTCCTTTCTACTGCCCTACTAGTGAATAAATTTGTTTATGTACATGCCCTTGCCTTGATAATTGTTGTTTCACTATATGATGTGGATGGAGATACACAACAACTGTAGGAATCTGTTATTTTTTCTTCAAATATGAAACACTTTGTGCCTTTGAGTCAATGACCTCCTTAGCTTCCTGATTATGTCCTTCCTATAGTTTTTCTTCATCTCCTTCTGTAGAATTTGCCTCTCATTCAACTTCAGACTCGGCAATAACTGTTTGCTAGCTTCCATGGGCCCATCTTTCTTACTAAGAGACACATCCTACAATGTAATTTTCTATTTCTTGTACCAAAGCTTTAGAAACTTCTTTTGCACATTAATATTAATGGTATTCATTGATTCTATCCAAGGATATCCCAAAACAATGTCTTCATCAACCCTATCTAGATCCTCAAAATATGAATGAAACACATGTTAATATTAAGGTATCTTTAGGAGGTATGAACCTCTATTGTGACCTTTGACAAGATTAGAATGTTCTGGAAGGAAGCAAAGAAATGAAGGAAACCCTAGACAAGATGTCAGATGACAATAGATAATTAATATGAATTAATTAGTACCCAGAAGGAGAATTCAGCCCCAGTAAGTCTGCTAGAATCACTACAAATACATGGTGCTAGTCTCTCATTTGACACACTTCTCAAAATTGCAGAGAGCAGTTTCTGTGCACTGTAGTCCAACAGTTTTGTGTGCAAGTCCTGAGGAAGGTGTTGTGCCAGTTTTGGGTGACACTATCTAATCAACTTGGTTACTTCTTTCTTGGTGCATTATCCTCTCTTGGCTAATGGATTACTACCAAGGTTCTTTTCTCTATCAAGGTTAAGGTGCTCGGAGCGTGGCTTCGGCCTATGGTTGGGTGACAAGGGTATTGTCAATGGTAAAACAAGCATAATCTCTCATATTATAACTGGTTATGGGCCCACACCTCCTTCATTCAGTCAAACAACTGGAAGGAAACATAGCCATTAGGATATTGATCTCGTTGAGGAACTTCTGCTAGGTTTACTAGCAGGAGTAGCTTCCAAGACATTGTCGCTAGGGTTACTAGCAGAAGCAGTTGTAGAAACCCTAATCTCAAAACTGGCACCTTGTGATGTAGAATCATGCTCAAAGAGAAGATATTCAGATGCGCCCTAACTTAGCACACCTTTTGTCTCTCTCAGAAGACATAAACGATGAAGTTGAAGTTTTATATCAAGGCATGACCAATTACCAATCAACCGAAGACATGAGTGAAACAATCAGTCTTCTACACTACTCAGCACTCACTGGAACGATTGAAGATGACATGTGGATAATCGATAGCGGGGATTCTATGCACATGATGGGAGATCAAGCCAGACTCTCAAATCTAAATGAGAAGAAGACCTCATACAAGGTAGATCTTGGAGATAAAACCACTTACCCCATGGAAGGATTTGGACAAGCCTCCATCAAAATGAAAATAGGTAACTATGTTCACTTAAGCAATGTTTTATATGTACCTGGTTTAGAAAAGAATCTTGTATTGATATCTTTCCTAGAAGAAAAGGGAAACATAATAGCTTTCGTGGATGGAAAGGTGTTATCATGGCATAAATACTCCAGCATAGAGAATGCTAGGGTTATTGGAAGTCATGAAGGAAATATGTATAGACTACTAGAACAAAATGAAGAATCTCTTGTACACAACAAAGTCAACCCCAATGAGCTTTGGCACAGAAGGTACACTCACATTAACTATCAAGCATTCCCTTTCTCAAAAGGATGGTTGAAGGAATACCATAGTTACAGTATACACTTGAAGTAATCTACAAAGGATGTGATCTTGGGAAGAATATCAAGAAACCATTCCCAAGAAACAAAAGCAGATCTAAGGAGATTCTAGATCTGATACACTCAAATGTTTGTGGTCCGATGCCAGTAAAATATCTAGGAGGATCTTCTTACTACATAATCTTCATAGATGATTATTCAAGAAAGAATTGGCTATATCTACTAAAGACAAAAGACGAAGTATTCAACAAGTTTCAAGAGTTCAAAGCAGAGATAGAAAACCTCACGAATAAGAAGATCAAGATGCTAAGAACAGATAATGGAGGATAATACACATCAAAGGAATTCGTTGCATTCTAGAAATCGACAAGGATTAGGAGGGAGCTAACTGTTCCTCATAATCCTCAACAAAATGGTGTAGTAGAAAGAAAGAACAGATCTATTGAAGAGACTGTAAAAGCCTTACTAAATTATCAAGGTCTATCCATGTTCTTATGGGGAGAAGTAGCAATGACAACAATATATGTGCAGAACATAAACCCTCATCGTATATTGAAGGACATGACACTAAAAGAAGCCTTCTCAGGCAAGAAACCTAACGTGTAAAACCTAAGAATATTTGGATGTCTTGTTTACTCTCACATTCCCAAGGATAAAAGGACTAAACTAGAAGCCTCGGGAAAGAAGGGGATATTCATGGGATACAGTGATTCATCCAAATCTTATAGAATATATATTCTAGAACAACACAAGATTGAAGTCAGTAGAGATGTAGCATTTAATGAAAGGATGGCCTTCAAGAAATCCATAGAAGAAATTATTGAAGAAGAAGAGATTGAAGAACCTAATGAAAAAAGCACAGAAAATGAAAAATGACGAAAAGGAACAACCTGATCATCCTATGGAACCATGTGAAAACATTGATTCAGATATTGTACCTAAAACCAAGAAATGACCAACTTGGATTGAAGCCAAATTACAAGATGTAGAAAGACTCAAGGTTCCAGAAGGAACATTTAGAAAGAGTAAGAGACCTAAATTATTTTCAAGATATGGTGCATACATGATGAAGCTTCTAGATGAAGAACCTACCACATTTGAAGAATTCATGCAAAAGGGACAATGGAAAGAAGCTATGGCAGAAGAACATCAATCCATTATGAAAAATGAGGTATGGGAAATTGTACCTAGACCTAAAGAAAAATCGGTGGTAACTTCAAAATGGGTATACAAGATCAAACATGCAGCAGATGGAAGCATGGATAAATACAATGCAAGATTTTTAGCTAGAGGGTTCTCCTAGAAGGAGGGAGAAGATTATGATGAAACCTTTGCTCCGGTGGCTAGATATACTTCCATCAAATCTATTATATCTCTTGTCACTTCCATGGGATGTAACTTACATCAGATGGATGTAAAGACAGATTTCCTCAATGGAGCAATTGAAGAAGAAGTATATATTGAACAACCCCAAGGATTTGAGGTACATTCCAGAGACACTCATGTTTGCAGATTGAGGAAATCCCTTTATGGACTCAAGAAAGCACCAAGAGCTTGGTATGCCTGAATGGACAACTATTTAACAAGACTTGGTTTCTCCAACAGTCATGAAGATCCAAAACTCTATTACAAAGTCGTGGACAATGCACCTGTAATTCTACTACTATATGTTGAATATCTATTCATAACATGTGAAGAGTCTCTCATCATTCAGTGAAAGAAGGAACTAGCTTATGAATTTGATATGAAATATCTAGATCTCATGCATTATTACTTGGGACTAGAAGTATGGCAGAAACGTGGTGAAGTATTCCTTGGACAAGGAAAGTACACAATAGAGATCCTTCAGAACTTTGGAATGATGGATTGTAAGTTGATGGACACTCCTATGAATGCAGATATAAGAAAAGTAAAAGATCTAGATTCTGATCTAGTAGATCCATCTCTATATAGACAACTAATTGGGTCATTGATGTATTTGGTAAATACTTGACCAGACATTTGCTTTGTCGTGAATACACTAATCCAGTTCCAGGTGGAACTGAGACATGAGCATTGGATAGCTACAAAGGATGTATTAAGATATATTCATGGAACAATAAACTATGGTTTGAGATATACTGCATCCAACAATATACAGCTTCATGGATTCGTAGACTCAGATTGGGTAGGAAGTGCAGAAGAGAGAAAGAGCACTTCATGCATGTGTTTCATCTTGGGCTCCACTACGATATCTTGGGGAAGCAAGAAATAGAAGTCTGTCACACTCAACACAACAGAGGCAGAGTATATCGCAGCATGTGAAGCATGCACAAAAGAAATATGGATGAGGAAGTTAATCTCCGATTTATTTGATCAGATTCCAGAATCGACCATAATACATTGTGATAATCAGAGTTGTATAAAATTATCAAAACATCCCATGTTTCATGAAAGTTCGAAACACATTGAGATCAAATACTACTTTATTCGAGATAAAGTCCAAGAAGGAGAGGTAAAGTTCAAGTATATCCCCATAGATGAGCAGACAACAGACATCCTGACAAAACCTCTATCCAGAATAAAGTTTGCATATTTTTGAGGAAGATGGGGATAGTGGAAATAACTCTCTAGGTTGGGAGGGAGCAATGAAAATATTATTGAAGACATTTATTTTCGAGATTGAAAAATAGCCCAATTGGGTAGATTCTTTCCTGTTCGAAAAGTGGATTGAGATTTTCGACGAACAACGATTTCCCATTGTGTTTAACATGGGAAATCGGTCTAGATTGTTGATGTATCATAGACAGTGACTTCCCATTGTGGTTAACATGGGGAGTGGTCTAGGGAAGTCTCTATTCTTGAGGGTTACTCAAGAAGACTGGCCTGCCTCACCGGACAATGATTTCTCATTGTGGTTAACATGAGGAATGGTCTATTTTGGAGGTTGATATAGGATAGTGTTTTCCTCTTGTGGTTAACAAAGGAAATGGTCTGGACAGTCATTCCTTAGGGTTTATACATTCTCTCCAGGGTGCACATTGATTAGTGTAGGAGGAATGGCCCAGGGTGGGGAATCGTCCAGGCTCAACAATCAAGGATAGGCATTCCTTAAGGTTTATACATTCTCTCCAGGGTGCACTTTGATTAGTGTAGGAAGAATGGCTCAGGGTGAGGAATGGTCTAGGTTCAGAAGACAGGACAATTATTCTTCCTTGCTTGAGAAGAATAGTCCAGATATCTCATTTTTCTACTCTGAGGGTAGATATTCTTTCATATCTCATAGACGTGAGTGAAATATTGGCCCAGATGATTCATTTTATTTTTAACAATATTTTCTGTGTAGGTTGACATTAGATGATTGTTATGGAGACTACCTGTCTCCAAACAGTATAATTATGCTACTGTGGTGGATATGTTCCACTGTTTGTGACTATACATCATTGATCAAGTACTTTTATGCTACTTGGTGTGGTAGTAAACCACTGGAGTGTAGTTATGTACTACCATGGATTAGCACAATTGTGTTCTATCAATTGATATTGTGCCAGTTGTCATTGAGAATTATTTAGTTGGATAATAATGATGGTGCTCGTGATGCTACCAGTTGAATGGTATGTTGTGTTCAAGAACATACCTCCCTATCTAGGAGGGAGTGTTAATATTAAGGTAGATTCGGGAGGTATGAACCTCTATTGTGACCTTTGACAAGATTAGAATGTTTTGGAAGGAAGCAAAGAAATGAAGGAAACCCTAGACAAGATGTCAGCTGAAAATAGATAATTAATATGAATTAATTAGTACCCAGAAGAAGAATTCGGCCCCAGTAAGTCTGCCAGAATCACTATAAATACAGGGCACCAATCTCTCATTTGACACACTTCTTAGAATTGCAGAGAATAGTTTTTGCACACTGCAGTCCAGCAATTTTGTGTGCAAGTCCTGGGGAAGGTGTTGCACCAGTTTTGGGTGAGACTATCTAATCAGATTGGTTACTTCTTTCTTGGTGCATTAGCCTCTCTTGGATATTTTATTTCTACCAGGATTCTTTTCTCTGTCAAGGTCAAGGTGCTTAGAGGGTGGCTTCGGCCTATGGTTGGGTGACAAGGGTATTGTCAATGGTAGAACAAGCACAATCTCTCATATTCTAACAAAACATAATTATCCATACTGAGCTTCAAATCTTTAAACATTTTAACATTTTCACCTGCAACCTATTTGTTTTGAATATTCTTTGTCGGAACTTGCAATCTATTAACCAACTAAATATTGATAAACTTTTGTTTGCAACTAGGGTTAATAGAAACAAAGACATTTTCTTTATAAATACAACCATGAACTTATAATATAGATTTTCCACATGAAAATAAACTCTCGACGATGTATTTATCCTTACTCTTTGTATGATACCACTTGTCTAAAATTATTTTTTCAATTGCTTCCTCAGAAACTGACATCCACTCAGAATGTTGAAATGATTTCCACCATATGAGAGAATCACCTTTGAAACCCCAATCTACAAAAGATTTTCACTTATCTTTCCATAATGACCTATGAGATTGTATAAAGTATTCAACAATAGCGCCATCATCTCTTCCAGTAAAAAATATCATTCTTGGAATAAATCTTCAACAAAAACTAGGGTGTAGAAATAACTTACTGCAAAAAATCACGGTTTTTTCTGGAAAAACCTTGAAAAACTACTGAATTTAAAATGCTCATAACATTACTTCCCAAACTCTGTTTTAGCTCATTTGTTTTTTGAAACTAGGTATTTTTCCAAGAGGAATTCAAATATCCAACTTTTTTTTTTCCAAACTCATCTCAGAAAGCTTCATATCTAAACCTAAAGTGCACCGCCCTCGTTTTTCCTAAAAAAACTTTGAAAAAAGAGAAAACAATTCTTCCCTTCTTTGTCTAGGGAAATTTCTCTGATACCACTTGTTAAGTGCCTGAATAGATCTAAAAATATATTTCAAAAATAACCAAGAATAAACCAAACCATTCACCAAAATAATGAACACAAGAATGTAGAAAAAACCCTTGAGGTAGGGTAACACCATATATTAATCCTTAAGGAAGGATAACACTCCTCAAGTAATGTTTGATACATTCACAATATTCTTCACTATGCTATATTACATTGCTTACACTTCTTGATATAACTCTCTCTATATCCTAGGAAACTTCTAGAGAGTCTTCTGACATTTATTACATCGAACTACCATAGTGGGCCTTTATTAATATAGTGGACCTAGTCCACCTTACATTGAATGAACACATTCTCATATATTAAATTGCTTCCACTAATAATACATAACCACATTCCCATTGGGTACCTCCCTAGGTACCCCATAGTAAATCCATAGATATACTACATTCCATCCCCCTTCACATGTTTCTTCCTCGAAACACAAGAAGAAACCATACAATATGACTGACTCAACAATGTATCCAACTGGTACCAAGTACGTCCATCCATCCATCCCAATGGAAGTCGAACAGGATGTCGATTTGTTGTCTTTCCACCCTGATCTTGTTCTACATCATGTCAAGGTTTCCATTAGATTGTTTTTGTAGCCTGAGCTCTTCCTGTAGTGCTGATAGTCCTCCATGCACCTCTTGATCAATTTCCTATCTGGTGCCCTGCTAGTGCATAAATGTGTTGATGCACACACCGTTGCCTTGATAATTGTTGTTTCTCTATATGATGTGGATGATAATACACAACAACTGTAGGAATCTCTTATTTTTTCTTCAAATATGAAACACTTTGTGCCTTTGAGTCAATGACCTTCTTAGCTTCTTGATTATTTCCTTCCTGTAGTTTTTCTTCATCTCCTTCTATAGACGTTGCCTCTGATTCAACTTCAGACTTGGAAATAACTTCTTTGCTAGAGTCCATGGGACCATTTTTCTTACTAAGAGACACATCTTGTAATGTAATTTTATTTTTCTTGTACCAAAGCTTTAGAAACGTCTTTTTCACATTAATATTAATGGTACCCATTGATTCTATCCAAGGATATCCCAAAACAATGTCTTCATCACCCATATCTAGAGCCGAAAGATATGAATGCAACACATATTTATCCATAATGAGCTTCAAATATTTAAAAATTTTAACATTTTCACCTGCAACCTATGTGTTTTGAATATTCTTTGTCGAAACTTGCAATCTATTAACCAACTGAATATTAATAAAAAAAAAATTGCAACTAGGGTTAATAGAAACAATGACATTTTCTTTATGAATACAATCATGAACTTGTAATATATATTTTCCACATGAAAATACAATCTTGGTCATGTATTTATCCTTACTCTTTGTATGACACCACTTGTCTAAAAGTAGTTTTTCAAGTGCTTCCTCAGAAAGTGACATCCACTCAGGATGTTGAAATGATTTCCACCATATGAGAGCGTCACTTTTGAAACCCTAGTCTACAAAAGATTTTCACTTCTCTTTCCATAATGACTTGGGAGATGCCCCCGGGGGGCAGCTCAATTGGCAAGTGTCGTGATATAGCGTGTTATGTACGATGCGTGATATAGCTACTTACTCGTGCCTGCGGAAGGGGCATACGTATGGCACCTGGAGGTTATAGTGGTAGCGGTCGGAATCGACCCCGTGTCACGCGAGTACGAGACCGGCCCAGTTGCTGATTCCGCCAGCATAAAAAAATAAAAAAATAAAAAAATAAATAAATAAATAAATAATGACTTGGGATATTGTATAAATTCTTCAATATCAAGGCCATCATCTCTTCCAGTAAAAAGTATCATTCTTCGTATAAATATTCAATAAAAACTAGGGTGTAGAAATAACTTACTGCAGAAAATCGTTGTTTTTTTTTCAGAAAAACCTTGAAAAACTGTTGAATTTAAAATGTTCATAACTTTACTTCCCGGACTCCGTTTCGGATGATTTTTTTTTTTTAATGGGTATGTTTCCAAGAGGAATTCAATATCCATTTTTTTTTTTCGAAATTCATCTCATAAAGCTTCATTTCCGAACCTAAAGTGTGTTGCCCTCTTTTTCCCTAAAAAAAATCTGTTAAAAAAAAAAACTAATCCCTTCTTTGGCCAAGGAAAGTGATATGATACCACTTGTTAAGTGCTTGAATAGATCTACAAATATACTTAAGAAATTACCAAGAATAAACCAAACCATTCACCAAAATACTGAACACAAGAATGTAGACAAAACCCTTGAGGTAAGGTAACACCATATATTAATCCTTAAGGAAGGATAACACTCAAGAAATGCTTGATACATTCACAATATTATTCACTATGTTCTATTACATTTCTTACACTTCTTTATATACTTCTCTCTATCTCCTAGGAACCTTCTAGAGAGTCTTCTCACATTTATTACATCTAACTACCATAGTGAGCCTTTATTAATATAGTGGACCTAGTCCACCTTACATTGAATGACCACATTCTCATATATTAAATCACTTCCACTAATAATACATAAGCACATTCCCATTGGGTACCCCATAGTACGTCCCTAGGTATACTAAAAATAGGGAATCCATCTAGATTCTATCTCGACAACCATTGTTGGTTGGTTTTACCTATTGAGTCATGGTCCACCGATGAGGGTGAATGAGGCATGGTTGTGAAATGGAAGATGTAGATGAAGAATATCTAAATCTAGGCCTAATCTAATTATAATCTAACCTATCCTAGCTAGGAGAAAACTATAGTAAAAGAATGAGCTGTAATGAAACTAAACTATGCATAAACCCCAATCAAATAATTGTCATGAATGTACACAGTTAGAAATGCATGCATACAAGTTAATAACTAGAATAGTCTAAGTCAAAATTTTGCATACATTCACAACTCATTCGCTCGGGACATGTAATATAAGAAAGAATGACAAAAATACAAGAAGACACATAGTGCATCAGAATAGTCCATAAACAAACATGCTCTTACAACCCATGTGAACAACAAACATTCTGCTTGAAATAGTTTGTAGCAAAACATCAACACATGCAAGTCCTTCTCTCAATCAAAAATTGGCTCTAAGGGCTTCTCCGTATTAACAGTTTCAACAATAGTACATGAAAAATCTTAGTAAAACTATCCAATTTTAGTTGATATTGTATTGCCAAAGTAGTTCAGAGGTGTACAATGTTTGAAGAGATAAGATCCCTTTCTTTGGGTTCTATTATAGTATTTATTGAGGTTCAATAAGACCTTTGACCTTTCATCTCCCTCGGTGATGTTTTTTATTCCAGTGTTTGTCCTCATCCTCTTTGTAATGATGAGGAATAAGGATAATGGTTACATTTTGAATTTGTATCCTAGTGCTAGTGAGTCAACATGGATTTAATATGTATGTTCCTTACACATCATGAAGACTGGCTTTGGGTGTAGGGGCATCTTCGTCATCCTAAGTTTGACAATCGATCGTCATGGAGTTACTAGATCCCTACTTCATACATTATCCTAATAATTTCTTTGTTTCTCCTCCATCACTACCACATCTTTCGTTATTTATCCTTTATCCTCTTTAGTTGTAGATTTCATCGTGAGAATGCTAAACGTGATCCTCCTTCACTCGGTACCTAACAACATTTGACATACAATAGATGAGAATAACTTCAAATAAACTATCAAAAATAACCATTTGAATGCAAATAACTGAGGTATTAACTTATTGGAATATCAATTAAACTTTCCTATATTCAATTCATGCTACTTCTGCTCATAATTTGATGGGTTGTGTTTTCCAGGGATGCCAACAAGGTACTAGATATTCAACTTCAAAAATGAGGTAAATAAGTTAGGAATTTCTCAAAAAATATAACTACAAAGTTGTATATGTCAGAAATACCTTTAGAATTATATAACGAATGCACAAAAGGGACATCCGAGTCAAAATTTATGACCATTTTATGAAAGTTATTTTTCTTGTGTTCGGAGGAGTTACTGACAAATCCTCTGACCTACTCGGAGGAGTTGATGAAAAATACTCTGAACTGGAATAAGTGTACCATGTTTTAGTAACTTCTCAAATCACGTAAACAAAAAGTTATAGTGCTATGAAATACCTTTCCAACGGTATAAATAAGTCACAAAACAAACACCTGAGTCAAAATTTAGGGTCAATTTACAAGAGGAAGTTCTCTTTTTCTTGGAGGAGTTGATGAAAACTCCTTTGACCTACTCAGAGACTTTCTTAACTTCTCTGAACTTGCTTGGAGGATTTCTTAAAAACTTCTTTGAACTTGCTCAGAGGCTTTCTTAACAACTTCCCAAACTTGCTCATAGGCTTTGAAGGAAACTCCTCCAAGTAGCTCGAAAGAGTTGAAGGGAACTCCTTCAAGTAGCTTGGAAGAGTTGAAGAGAACTCCTCCTTCTCGGGAAAGAAAAAATTGGAAAAGTTATAAGTGTCGAACTGGAAAGAGACAATGAGAGCTTGAGTTCAAAGCTCATAACTTCCTCATACGATGCCCGATTGCGGTGTTGATTTTTGCAAAGAGGACAGCATAGATAAACATTTATATCAAGATAATTGAACATGTTGTTCTATCATTTGAGTGGATCCATTTCTAATGATGGCCACAACTATCGAGGCTTGCCTGGAGGGAAATCCTAGATGGTCATTTGGGCAATTTTGGACCTCGAATTTTGATTTTGTCAGTTGCATTGGAATCATAATGGTGGGAATAATAAAATTAATTTGTTTCAGGGATGTAAAAATCACTTTGATGAACACCAAAAAATTGTTCCCTAAGACATTTTTTAATGAAAGTTATGGTCCTTCATTCTTTATTGCTTCATACAAATTTAATTTCGTCAGTTGATAGGTCATCTATGATGTACATGATCTTGGTCCATCCATTAATACTGAGTTTATGAATTAATATATCAAAGTTATAAATCCTCCAAACTTGTCAACTGACGTCCAGTGTGCTTAGCACTGTCTAGGAGATGAAAGGATCAAATTTCTTCCAAAGTGAATTCTAGAAACAACGAAAGACTTGTAGGTGTTGTGATTAACCATATGATGCTAGGTGAGGCTTCCACAATGAAAATTTAGTTGTAACATCAAGAAACGAAAAACAAAGTAGTTAGTATCATGTGCGTGAACAAAGCCACTGGGAACACTAAAACTTGATTGTGACTGTGATATGAAGCGAATTAGTTGAGATAGGAAATTAATGACCAACTTTATAGATAGGAGTGGAGAGTTTAATCATTGGAAATGTAAGGAGATCGACTGATGAATGCAACAAGAAGGGATCTGAGCTGGGAGGGGGATGAGATAAGCCTCAAGGTGAAAGTGGGATACACTGACATGATTAGCATTTGTGAGAGGAAGTGGATTGTCCTTGATTTTCTAGATGACTATGAGGGGTATACATAATTTCTCTGATGCATTTTTGAAATGAGAGGGAAAATTGTCAACAAGTAGCATGTCGGGAAGAAGAGGTGAACATCACCAATAAGCAATGTAATGAAGCAAAAGGGAGAGAGTCTCATTGTTATGTGATGCAACAACGTGAGTAGAAGTGAGTTAGATGGTGAAAGGTGTGCACACGATAATAATGTGACCAATATCAGTGATATGATATTGACTATGCGAATTTTTCTGACAATGAATATGTGACTCAGTGAAACTTGGCAGAAGCACGATAGCATCTTAGCCAAGTTCAAAGGGAGGTAGATGATGAACTGATGAGAAAGCCAATGGAATGTAAATGAAAGGGTGGAATAATAATTCCTGCATTAGAAGGATATGTATCACTGCAGGAAGAGGGGACTCACCAAAGTGTGAATCACCAAGTATAAGTGATCCTTGGAGTAACCGGAAGTGGTAAAGTGAGCTAGGGTAAGGAGGACTTGGGCATAGCTATTTTCACAAGAGAGAGAGAGAGAGAGAGAGAGAGAGACAGAGAGGGTTCTGATTGGAAGAATTAAAGGGGGGGGGATTTCTTATCTTGGATAGATGCTAAGAAAAGAAAATTGGGAGGATGTTGTGGGGGAAAAGAAAATGGCGACGCATTGGGTGAAGCTAGAATATATTCTAGTGTTTCCTAACTGATAAGCATAAAATATAAAGGGTAACGAAAATTTACTTTTAATTTCAAACAATTTTGAGAATAATTCAAAACAATTACCTGAATGATTCCATCGTGGTGGGATCACTGGTGATTCTTGCATATCGGCTAGAAAATATCATCTATTGTAGATGGAGGATGAATTATGATAAATTTTATTTCCTTAAACTGTGTCAACGATCTGGGTTGGTATCTCCATATTGGGGTTGATAGAGTTTGGGATAAATAAATAATTTTCACCAGGTTCTTATATAGATATCTTGCAGGTGTTTCTCCACTTCCCATGAGCATCCATAGTCTCCGTGGAGTCACCATGATGTTACATACCTTTCTCCACTGACAACGAGCATCCATATCCCTGACAGAGATATTTTCATGTCCCCAAATATATTAAAAATTTCCTTTTCATTCATTCCTAGCTTATTTAGTGCATGCTTTGGATTCGATGGATGGGGAAAGTGATGGCCTTTTTATCCTGATAGAGGATCACTGTTGTAGGTGAATCCACCTACGGACAAGTGGATTCCCTCTTGGTCTCTAGACTCCTAAGGCCAAGACAGAAAAGCGTTGAACATGGATACTGACTTCCTTTTAGATCTAATCAAGCTAATGAATGAAAGAGAAGGAGAAATATATGTACCTTATTATCGACATTTGTCCTCGCAAAGTCTTGGCTGAGCTTCAATCCTGAGCTCCCTGATAGATCCTATGGGACCAACAAAGATACAATGGACTTCCTACTCTACTGAGATTAGCTCAATCATAGATCCATGTACTGCAAACAAACTCATATGGAACAAGTACAAGTTTGAAAGAAACAAGCCAAGCATTGATTATATTAATGAGAACAAGTAAAAGTACTTACAATCCTTTGAATGAAGGTGCAACATCTTCTTCCAGTTCTCCTTGTCCAACCCCTTTGCTCAAGTAATCTACACTGATTTCTCTAATGAAATCTCACTCATGAGATCATGAGCTTGATGTAATTCCCAATCTCTATTGTCAATACCTTCTTATGAGATCATAAGTTAGGTATAATTCTCAATCT
This sequence comes from Picea glauca, assembly GCA_000966675.3. NCBI lineage: Eukaryota > Viridiplantae > Streptophyta > Pinopsida > Pinales > Pinaceae > Picea > Picea glauca. The sequence continues at coordinate 263,847 of JZKD02S1412640.1, forward strand.
TCCTTGTCCCTTTCACCATGATAAGGCCTCCTTATATAACCTTGGAGAGGCTCAACCACTTGAGAGATATTTCAAATGAGTTGAGGATTCTTCTCCTTCAGTTGAGGATCTCCCCTAAGATCATGCTTGGACCATATATTCGAATCCAACTACCTTTAAGAATTGAGGGATTCTTCCCTTATTTTCCTCAACAAACCCATAATTTGCTATAAAAAAAGGGTATTGCTCCCCTAAAAGGGTGCATAGGGAACTCAAGCACTCCCTCAAAGAGGCTCAAGGAGCACCAACACTCCCTGACAGTGGGTAGGGGAGCACTCCTCTACAAAATCCATTTTTTTGTGGTTTTCTCAATGTCAAAAGGTTTGTACTCCCTGTCAAGTGACTTCTCTTCTTCCAAACCACCCTTTGAGGTGTCTTAAGTGTATTTATGATGTCATTAGAGGAACGACATATGCAAGATGACAGTATGATGTTTTTGAAACTTGCAACACTTATAGTCAATATGCAACACTAGCAGAAAGGATGCGACACTTACAACACTCATAATGACGACACTGGCGACACTATCGAAGTGAGTAATTTTGAGGTGTAACAGATTTCCCCCCAAAGTACGAAGTTAGAAGACAATGATAACTGAAGTACTTTGTAGACTTTTCCAAGAAAGGGTATGGATGCAGAGAAACTGGAAAAAGCTGCACACAACCATCAAACAAATATTATGACGTCTTTCAAACCCAAGGCAGGCATACCTACGCTTGAGTGATAAATACTTTTTAGGTATGGACACCATAAAATACATTGTAGATCCATAATTATATTGACAAAATGGTATAGACACTGTAGATACAATGTGGATCTATACTCCTACGACCTGAACTGATCGTAGCCACGAAGAATACACAGTGGATCTACAAGATGACAAGACATATCCACGACCAATACAAAGTGGATCTATGTAACAGTATATGTGTCATAGTTCAAGAGAACTCCTTCGTAACCTGGGAAAAGTATACATAAGAGTGAAAAATCAACCCAAGGTCTTCTTACCGATATCGATGTAGTACAAATCTAACCATGTGAATAGATTTCCTAAAGTCGAGCATGGAAGAAACCACTTGATTACCAGTCAATGAGGTAAACCATTAACAAGTTCGAGGGATATCACCATTGATGTCAATGATTCCCAAGGAACTCTAGTACATTCTAACGAATGTGAATATATGAGCTGAATTTGAACATTTGTGGAATCATCCGATCAGAGGTCAATGATGTAAACCCATTATCGGACATGAGGAGGTCTGCCATTGAGGCATGCAGGTCCCAAGGTACTAACTGGTTTCTAAGTCTAGTTCCTGGATATTTTTTTGAAGTCGACAGGAATAGACTCGTCGAAGGAGGGCCTTGACGTATCCCCCATCGATGACACAAAACTAACACAAAGATGTAATTGGTAGATCAAATGAACATGGACTGACATGGGTATTGAAACAGGATATTTGTGATGGATGACTCTCAAGGCAGATACTTCCCTTGAACATTGAGGCACAACAACATAAACTTGACATGGACCAAAACACGATAATACAGTGGATACGGTGACTTTCATTGGGTAACCCAAAGGAGTAAAATAAACTGAGAGGATTGGCTCAGTGGAGAGGTTTAGTGGATTTAAAATGTGTGCAAAGACAGAGTTTCGTGTTCAAGGGCGACCGTAAGAGTTACTGGTAGTGTTCTCAAAAAAATGTTTGGATTGCTTCTTTCAATTTCCCCCCCATCTAGATAGACAAGTACCTCTTTTTAATTTTAATGAGATTGAGGAGGGTAACACATGCTCGATATGACTCACCTTTAGTAAGTCCCTCTTCCTTTTTTTAACGAACTGGAAGAAGTAAGGGTTCGGTCTCGTATGGGCCCTTCAATGTATGATTGTTTAACAAGTCCAGAGAAGGTAAACTCGATGGTTTTTCATATTTAGAGAGTCTAAAAACAACTTAAAGATGACTCCAATGTTGTCCTTTTTCGTAATGTTAGTCTTGCAAGGCCGAAAAAGAGATAAATTATCACTCGAAAGATGCCCTTTAAAACCTTTTAACGAGTGGGAAAGGAAGCAAGATCACTCTGCAATATTTTCATGTTTAGAGAGTCTGAAAAGAGCTCAAAGAAGACTCCAGGGGGTTCCTTTTTCGTGTAACCATGCGGGTCCAAGAAAGAGATAAAAGTTTACTCATATGCATTCTCATGTATTTACGAGCACAAGAAAAAGCAAAGACTAAGCTCGGTATGCCCCCATATTGAAAGCTAGTGGCTTAACTCCATAATGATCATCAAAGGCTGGAGACATGCCCCCCCAAGATTCAATTCATTCACCAACCTTGAGGTTGTCACCAATTTCTGTACTAAATGGAGAAAAATGATACAGGTGGATGAAAAGAAGGTTCAAATACGAGACCTAACGAAAGACTCGAATCGACATCTACGAGATTTGGCAAAAAACTCGACCTGACAGGAGAGGTGACTGTTTCATTTTTTAATGAGCTTGATACAGAAAAAGAACTATGCTCAAGGCTCTGGGTTTAATCCCCAGATTTCTATTTCATTTTTTAAGGAACTTGCTACAAAAAGGAAAAACTATGCTCAAAGCTTTTGTTTCATTTTTTAACGAGCTTGCCACAGAGAGGAGAAACTATGCTCATGACCTTTGTTTCATTTTTTAACGATATTTCCACAGAGAAGAGAAACTATGCTCATGGACTCTTCTTGATCATGGCTTCCAAGAGAATAATGCTCTAGAAGGACACCATGTCAAGGGACAAAACTCGGTCATGGCTTCCAAGAGATCTTCACTGGATGGAAGAAAGTCACTCTAGAAAAAACACATGTCCAAGGTCGCAATAGGGGTAAGGATGTCGTGCTCCAATAGCCCTACTGAAAAGATCATCATGTCAACTACTGGATCCAAGTCATCAGAATTTGAAGTCATGCAAGACAATGCCACATAATTGATATGTGGTGGGGGCAATACTGTCGTCGTATAAGAACATTCAGGGAGGTAATCCAGTTAGTACCAACGAACGAAAGTTGATCAATAGTCACCATTCTTCCATCATGAGGGAAAGATATCACATGAAAAAGAGTGGATACAATCGCTATCATGGCATTGACATAATCCCGCCCAAGGAGTAAAGAGAAATCCAAGGGGTCTCAGACTACCATGACATCAATAAAGACAGTTTTCCCTCTGAAAGTTACCAGAAACTGAGGAAGGGTCCCTAAAGGTGGACTAGTTATTCTGTTAAAATCTAACAGATTAGGTGTAACCAGTGCAATATGAGGACAACCTAAAGCTACCAAGAAATAGAAGACAAAATAACAATGGATGCACCTTCATCTATCAGTGTTTGAGGAATGTCCCGACCACAAATATGTATGGTAATATGGAAAGGAATGTGAGAGGGAAGATGAGGCCTGGTTAGAGCACCCCAATCAAAAAGGATGGCCTCATTGCTTGGAGGGGGTTTCGCAGGAGAATGAGGAATGCCCCTCATCACGGTAGATTATGTATCAACGAGAAAAATGTGGGAAGTATCAGGTTTACTCTCTAGAGGGAGACTAGGATTGGTTGATGATGGGATCGGATCGACCACGTAGGCACTCTTCAGAGGAAGAGTGGGATTGACTGATGATGGGATCAAATCAACCATGCAGGCACCCTTTAGAGGAAGGGTGGGACTGACCAAGTAAGGGACCGGATCAGCCACTTTGGCACTCGTCAAAGGAGGAGTGGGATCGATCGATGACAGAACTGGATCGACCACTTGGGTTTTATTCTCCAAGAGGAGAATGGGGTCAACGGGTGGAAACAGATCGACCGCTTTGGTGTCACTCTCTAATGGGAGAATGGGGTTGACCGAGGATAAAAATGGATCGACTACTTGGGTTATACTCTTTTGATGAAGAGTAGGTCTGATCGATGATGGAACTGGATCAACTACTTGGTTTTGTGGTTCAATCGAGGAGGAAACTAGATTGACCACCTGATCAATCGTATTGACCTGGGATGGAACCAGATTGACCAATCCATCAAATAACGATGGATTGGGGGAAAACTTATGATATCCTTTTGGAAGTTGAAGTTTTTCCAAAATAGAAGAATACTCGTCCATGTGAGGACAAAGGTGAGAATAATGATCACCTTTGCATAACATGCAAGGGAATTTGACAGTTGTCTTCTTCTTACCAACCTTAATGTCACTAGTTGACGGGGCATCACTAGCATGTCCTGCAGAGGCCGATGACATGGAGGACCACATTTATAAGACCTTGGGAATACCAGGGCAATCCCTTAGAAAGTGGTCACCCTTACAAAGACTACAAGGGAATTTGGTTTTCAAATTCTTTATTTTAATCTTGTTAACCTCATCAACACTCCTAGTACTATTAACAGTAACTCGTTGCTTGGATCCAACATCTAATGTTGTTGGGGCCTTGGTCTTTTTTGGGCTCTTCTTCTTATTATGTTTCCTTTTCTTCTTCTTCTGATCAACCTGGCTACTTGCTTTAGAGATTTCACTAGACGAAGAAGGAGAAAGGGAAGGAGACTTAATGGGCGAAGAAGGAGAAAAGTTGACATGAGGTTGATGTGTGGGTGGTGTACTGGCATGTAAAGTATTAGGTGCAGTTGAAACATTGGGAGGATTTGAGATCACTGGAGTGGGGAACAACCAAACCGATAATCTAATGGTGAGTCCCATAAGACTCAGTGTGGCAATGTACGGAAGACCAAAGTTTCCAAAAGAAGGAAATATATAAGGTTCCCCAGGAGAAGGATTTCCTCCATTGGTACTCTCAGGATTTGATGCCATTAAAACTAACTCAACCTAAGGTCCACTAAGTAACACAACCAACACATGCTATGAATCTGAGAATATAACAATCAAACAAAGACTTCCCACAATGAAACCACTAGTTGGTGATGAACTCCAACGTTGTGAGATAAAAACAGGAAGAGGTGGGGATAGAGAAGGTGGATCAGTTACGTTGGCAGCCTTCTTAATGGACTTACGCCTTGGTGCAAGATTCAACGCAGTAATTGTGGATTTACCCTCCAAGGAGCCCGAGTGATTTTGGCCAATGTCTTTTCCAGGTACAATGAGACTTCCCTTCACTGTCACCTTGTGTAAGACCCTAAAGATTATGGCTACTAAGGTCACCAATTCACATTCATCCCCTGGGTGGGTATAGTTGACAGTCCGATCTAAACGTGTGGGTAGGATAACAAGTCGAAAATCAACTCGAGAGGCTCCCACACATAATATTGGGTATACCCTCAAGTGACCCCCAATATACGATTCAACTTCTACAAACAATTGAACCACGGAGGGGTAATATCCATAACTCACCCGAATGCAACTTCGTGTGTAACCCCTGTGTGAGAGGGGGATCCTAGAAATCCTATACAACAATTGGATTTTCTCTTCCTATCGCAATATGCTAAGTTTGTTTGATAGCTTTGGAAATTTATCCTTTCATCCTATTCTAAAGCCCTACACCTTAAACTAATGTAGGTTTGCTAACAAAGATGTAAAAAAGTCTGATAAATTTTAGTTAAGAGTTTATTTTAGTGGCTGTTGTTTACTCAGAGGTGTATTAGAGTGAAGACTAGTGATATTATGACTTAGTTCCCAAAACATGCATAAGAAATTATAAGCAATATTTTCTTTCAATGAATGTCTAATTAAGGGAAGGAGAAGGATTTTCCTTTCACTGTCAAACACCAAGATGAAATGAAATCATGAAATAGTCCTTAATAAGGAATCCAATGCAATGTTAAAATGTCTGCATGTGACTGATAACCAGTAGATGTAAATCTTATTATGCTAATCGGACTTCAAGAGTCGTGAGATTTAAGCAATTTGGAAGAAAACTTCACATAAACCAAAAGACACCCTTGTTGTGATCAAAACAAGAAAGAGAATAATCAATCTAGACAAGAGGAAATGCTTGGAGAAAAGACCTCAAATATCAAAAGGAAAGGTACAAAATACCTTTGAATCCCCTTACAATTTTTTCACTCAATCGAATAAATGAGAAGAAAATGACAAATTGACTTTAAATCACCAAGGACAAAGACTTATTGCAAGGTAAGGGAAAGTGTCAAAAATCCAAACAAGAGATGATTAATTCTCATAAATAAGGGTGTTTGAAAGCCGATATCAATATGGACTGAGAGTATGGGACCCTGAGCAAAAGACAAAACCAAGAAATAGCTTCAGAAAATGAAAATTCTGGAGAATTTCTCACAAAAATGGAGTAGCACTCTAGTGTAAGGGGAACCAGAGCATTCTAGCACTCTGTGTAAGGTTATAGAGGAGTGATAGCACTTTGACAGCAACAGGAGGGGATCGCTCTGCTCCAAAAACTTAGAAAAAATCCTAGAAACTCAAAAAATGAAGGAAATTCAGTCAATCAGGGTGATCCTGATGACATAAAGAGGCAATCAAACAAATATAAGAATCAACATGACAATATGGAGAAGCTCAAATCAGTGGGAAAAGGGCCAAAACAAGATCTGGGAATGGAAACAAAAATCAAACCTCCTCCCCAGTGGAGTCGCCAATTTCTGTTGTAGGTGAATCCCCCTGTGGACAAGTGGATTCCCTCTTGGTCTCTAGACTCCTAAGGCCAATACAGAAAAGTGCTTAACATGGACACTAAATTCCTTTTATATCTAATCCAGCTAATAAATGAAAGAGAAGGAGATAGATATGTACCTTATTATCGACGTTTTTCCTCACAAAGTCCTAGTTGAGCTTCGATCCTGAGCTCCCTGATAGATCATGTGGGACAAACAAAGATACAATGGGCTTCCTACTCTACTAGTATTATCTCAATCATAGATCCATCTACTGTATATAAACTCATATGTAACAAGTACAAGTTTGAAAGAAATAGGCCAAGCATTGATTATATTAATGAGAACAAGTAAAAGTACTTACAATCCTTTGAATAAAGGTGCATCGGCTTCTTCCAGTTCTCCTTGTCCAACCCCTTTTATCAAGTAATATACATTGATTTCTCTGATAATATCTCGCTCATGAGATCATAAGTTTGATGTAATTCCCAATCTCCATTGTCAATACCTTCTTATGAGATCATAAGTTAGGTATAATTCTCAATCTTCCTTGTCCCTTTCACCATGAGAAGGCCTCCTTATATAACCTTGGAGAATCTCAACCACTTGAGAGATATTTGGGATGAGTTGGGTATTCCTCTCCTTCAGTTGAGGATATCCCCTAATATCATGCTTGGACCATCTATTCAAATCTAACTACCTTCAAGAATTGAGGGATTCTTCCCTTATTTGCCTCAACAAACCCAGAATTTGATAATAATAAAAAAGGGTAGCACTCCCCCAAAAGGGTGCACAGGGCACGCAAGCACTCCCCCAAAGAGGCCCAGGGAGCGCCAACACTCCCTGACAGTGAGTAGGGGAGCACTCCTCTCCAAAATCCATTTTTTTGTGGTTTTCGCAATGTCAAAAGGTTTGTACTCCCTGTCAAGTAACTTCTCTTCTTCCAAACCACCCTTTGAGGTGTCTTAAGTGTCTTTATGATGTTGTTAGAGGGACGACATATGAAATATGGCATCATGATTTTTTTGAAACTTGCAACACTTATAGTCAAGATGTGACACTAGCAGACAATATGCAACACTTACAACACTCATAATGACGACACTTGCGACACTATCGAAGTGAGTAATTTTGAGGTGTAACAATAACTACAAGATTTTGAGATTTATTTGTATATTTGATACACCCGGATACATAGAGATATCCCTTTAGATTTTCATTCTGTATATTTTAACACTTCACCTTTCATGAGAGCAGATACTTAGTTTGTGTATGGTTCCTACATTACATAGGATCTTGTTACCAACTAATTTGCAAGGATGAATGTTGATTAGCCACTATGTTCAATGATGGTTTAATTGTTTTCAGAACATCCCAAATAGTTCTTATTCATTTTCAAACAGAGACCCCTAATTCTGCTCATGATCTAGGAAAGAGATACAAGTTGATTCGTACCTACTTCCAGTGTGAAAGTGATTTTTGTAAAAAGACAAAAAGAGGTGAGTGGTTTGTACATCATGAGATATAATCAGATATCATAAGACAACATAATTTAATAAATAAACTGCTTTGAAGGGGAAATATGATTATGAAAGAATAGGAAGAAAAATGTTAAATTAGGAGAGATGACGTATTCAGGGTTAGAGATGAATTCGGTCCAATTTCTTGATGCAATTTAAAAATCAAGCCATTTAGATGCATGATGATCAACAATATGTAATTAGGAAATGCATTTGACTGATAAATAAATTGTAGATTGAATTTTTCCAGCGTCTTAGAGGATATTTTCACATTCCAACCGGCTATAAGTTTGCAGCCTCTTGAAACTATCAATCCATGTGAAAGCTAATACGTAAAACACTTCATTCAAATAGGTCATTGTGTTAGTGTTGGATGACAATTGCACCTCTCATCATGGTTTTATGAAGTCTTCCAATTCATTTGTGCAGCCTTATGATTTAGGGGGCAAGGGTTGGCCAAAATTCCACTTTGTTGTCCATGAAATTCGTTTGCTTTGGCTTTGTGAGATATCCACTTCTTCTCCACTTCTTCCATTTCTGGAACTGATGTTGCAACATGACATGTTCAGTTATCCATAGTTCTTTTTGTGCATGATCAATTTAAATTCTATGAATATGCACATATTCCTCAAATCTTGTCCTTCTTGAGCATACATATGTATGGGGACCAGCTCAGGCATCATCTCTTGGTGGATATTTTTATTATGTTACTTTTTTTGATGATGCAACTAGAAAAAATTGGGTTTATTGCATTCGAAAAAAAAATGATGTTTTTGATACTTTTAAGAAATGGAAAGCCTTGGTTGAGAATGAGACAGGAAAAAGGTTGAAGTGTCTCAAATCAGACAATGGAGGTGAGAACTGTAGCAAGGAGTTTGATGATTGTTGTTCATACCATGGGTTTCGTAGAGCGAAGATGGTTCTAGGAACACCACACGAAAATGGTGTGTCATAAAGGATGAACAAGACAATCATGGAGCATGAAAGGAGTATGAGATTGCATGTTGATTTTTCCTTACAGTCCTGGGAAGATGTTGTAAATATTGTTGTTTACTTAATAAATAGAGGACCTTCAATCTCTTTGAATGGTATAATTCCAGAGGAGGCATGGATAGGTAAAAATGTAAACTATTCTTTTTTGAATACTTTCGGTTGTGAATCATTTGTCCATATTGATAAAGAAAATAGAACAAATATTGAGGCAAAATCCAAGAAGTGTACCTTTATTGGATACAATGTTAATGATTTTGGTTATCACTTATGGGATTATGAAAATAAAAAAATCATTAGGAGTATAGATGTCATATTAAATGAGAAGGTAATGTACAAAGATCAGTTGCAGGGAAAGAAACAGGAAAAAGAAAAACCAAAATACACAGTAATTGATGAGATTACTGAAAAAGAAATTCCAAAGGAACCAAAAAATCAAAATGTACAACAATAGGAGCAGCAAGTACCTCAAACTCCTACAAGTGTTATTACAATATCTACCAGGTTAGGTAGATCCCCTGAACAATACTCTCTTTCATTGTATTATGCATTGTTGAATGATTCTGGTGAACTAGAATTTTATGAAGAGGTAATGCAGGTAGACACCAAAAGGAAGTGGGAGAAAGGCATGAAAGAGGAAATGGATTCCCTAGTAAATAACCAAACTTGGGATTTGGTTCAGTTTCCTATAGAAAAAAGAGCATTACAGAATATATGGGTTTACAAGTTGAAGGAAGAATATGGAGGAAAAAAATAGTACAAGGCTAGACTTTTTGTAAAGGGGTTTGCACAAAAGAAAGGTATAGATTTTGATGAAATATTTTCTCCTGTTGTTAAAATGGCTTCAATTGGTACTATTTTAAGTCTTTTGGAAGTAAAATATTTGCATCTTGAATAGTTAGATGTAAAAAAAAGAATTCTCCATGGGGATTTGGAGGAAGAGATTTATATGCAGCAGCCACAGGGGTATAAGGTCAAAGGAAAGGATAATTTGGTATGCAAGTTGAAGAAGAGATTGTATAGCCTAAAGAAACCTCCAAGGAAGTGGTATTTGAAGTTTGATAGGTTTATGATAGAACAAGGTTATAGTAGATGTCATTCTGATCACTGTGCTTATTTTAAAAAGCTAGAAAATAGAAGCTATATTATCTTGCTATTGTATGTAGATGACATGCTTGTTGCAGGGTCTAATATGCAAGATATAAGTGTGCTCAAGAATAAATTAGATAATTCATTTGAAATTAAGGATTTTGGTGCTGCAAAGAAAATACTTTGTATGAGAATAACAAGAGATAGGAAAAATTGCAAATTGACATTGTCTCAGGATGAGTACATAGAGAAGGTGTTGGAGAGGTTTAGAACGCATAATGAAAAACTAGTTATTACACCTTTGGCCAGCCATTTCAAATTAACTAAGGAAATGTGTCCCAAGACACAGGAGGAGATAGAATACATGTCCAGGGTCCCTTATTCATCAACAATTGGCAACTTGATGTATGCGATGGTTTGCACAAGACTAGATATTGCACATGCAGTGGGAGTTGTGAGAAGGTATATGAGAAATCCAGATAAAGAACATTGAGAGGAATTAAAGTGGATTCTCGGGTACTTTAGAGGCATTTCTACTCATGCATTATGTTTTGGAGGTTCAAACACTGTTCTACAAGGATATGCTGATTCAGATATGGTAGGTGATAAAGATAGCAGGAGGAGCACCACAAGGTATATTTTTACCATAGGTGGAACAAAAATAAGTTGGATTTCAAAACAGCCAAAGGTTGTTTCACTTTCAACAACTGAGGCAAAGTATGTTGTTTCTACAGAGGCTAGTAAAGAGATGATCTGGTTACATAGGTTTATGGAGGAATTGGGAAAGAAGCGGGAGAATAGCATGTTGTATTGTGACAGTGAGAGTGTCATTCATCTTGCAAATAACTCATTCTTCCATTCAATGACTAAGAATATACAACTCAGGTACCATTTCATATGATCTGTCTTGGAATATGGACATTTAAAGTTGGAAAAGATACACACTACCTAGAATCCTACAGACTTGTTAACTAAGGGAATAAACAAGGAAAAACTGAGTTCCTACTTAGTTTCAATTGGTATTCAAGCATGAAGGTGAATATGATAAATTTGGCAGGTCCAAGAAGGTTCAGAGTCCAGCAGATATAGCAGCGGTGGAGTTATTGAGATCAGTCTCCAAGTGGGAGATTGTTGGTTGTGGAGCCTGATTATCTTCTTGATTCAAAGGTATTTGTTTTCAGTTGTGTTTACACCCCATGAAGAATTTACACCCCTAAATAATGTACACTCCTCCATGTGGGGGAGTGCATGCATTCACAACTCATTCGCTCAGGACATGCAATATAAGAAAGAATGACAAAAATGCAAGAATACATATATTGCATCAGAATATTCCATAAACAAATATTCTCTTAGAGCCCATGTGAACTACAAATATTCTTCTTGAAATAGTTCACAACAAAACAACAACACATGCAAGTCCTTCTCTCAGTCAAAATTTGGCCTTATGGGATTCTCTATATTAACAGTTTCAGTAATAGTACATGAAAACTCTTAGGAAAACTCTCCAATTTTAGTTGACACTATATTCCTGAAGTAGTTCATAGGTGTACAATGTTTGAAGAGCCAAAATCCCTTTCTTTGGGTTCTATTCTAGTATTTATTGAGGTTCAATAAGACCTTTGGACTTTCATCTCCCTCGGTGACCTTTTGTCTTCCAACATTTTTCCTCATCCTCTTTGTAATTATGAGTAATAAGGGCAATGGTTACATTTCGAATTTCTATCCTAGTGCTAGTGAGTCGACATGGATTTCATCCATATGTGTCTTATGCATCATGAAGACTCAATTTGGGTGTAGGGGAATATTTGTCATCCTGAGTTTGACAATCGATTGTCATGGATTTTAAATATCCCTGCTTCATACATTCACATCATACTTTATGTGTTTCTCCTCCATCATTTGCACATCTTTCATTATTTATCCTTTATCGTCTTTAGTTGTAGATTTCATTGTGAGAATGCTAAGCGGGATCGTCGTTCGCTCGGTACCTAATAACATTTGACATACAATAGATGAGAATAACTCCAAATAAACTATCAAAAATAATCATTTGAATGAAAATAACGGAGGCATTAACTGATTGGAATATCATGTAAACTTCCCTAGATTCAATTCTTTCTCCTTATGCTCATAACTTGATGCATTGTGTTTGTTACAAGGAAAATATCTCTATGGAATGGGGTAAACCACAACAGACAGAATGACATGTAGAAATCAACTATAATCCCAAATATGTTATATAAATGAAATGCTAACAAGACAAGGCCAAGAGCCTACCTCATCTAGGCGTTCGATGAAGAAGACAGTTGAGCACACAACTCAAAGCTTTATACCTACAAATGCTCCTCAAAAACCAAGATATTAAAGAATATGGTGATAACATATAATCTTAGCATATATATTAGCATAATCCATTAAAATACATGACAGATACGCCTATGGAATAATAATCCAAATATTTGCAAGATATCAATTAGACAAGAAAAGAGTATTTTTATTAAAATAATCATCAGAAGTACATAGGTGATAAACTTTTGTAACGACACATATCGAAACCGAGAAACTAAGTCCCTCCAGTTGGGCCTCCACTAAATGAAATCTCATATAAAGGAGTCAATGAGTTTCTCCATCACAAAGAAGGAATATCTTGGGGACTGAACAAGGAGTTCATACTTTCAAGGACAAAGGGATGCAGACTCAATATGAAGTGAAATTTATCTAGAGTGTCTTTTCACTCAAAGTTGAAATGTTGAATTCATTTCAAGGATTGGAAATGGATCAATTTATAGCCTTCAAATGGAACTGAAGTGATGAGTCAGAGAATTTCCATTATATGGAAGGTCAAGGATCATGGATCTCATGACATGGCATGGAAACACGACATTAGTTTTAATTTTGAGCACCAAACCCGATGTACATAGGTTGTAGTGGAGTAACCTGCATATACGCTTGTTGTATAAATGATAGGGTCTGTATATGTGGAAAATTATTATTTTTTGGATCTGGAAGGTACAAAGAGGACTTCAAGTCTGCATAGGGAAATGGAAAGGTCATCCAAGAAAGATGGATGGGGTGAGGAAAAATTTGTTGTAACAGATGACCCCTAATGTGTGAGGTCAGATGTAACACCCTGTTTCCCCCAGATTGTAAATATAACTGGACTGTCCAAGAACTATGGAAAATGCATAAACATGAATATGTCATGTAAATGGACTTTGAGGAAAAGGTCAATGAATGTGAATAACAGTTTGAATTATTGCAGGACTGCTGAGAGGGGATGTGTAGAAAAAGAGACCATGATGGCGGTGGAAGGCACCTGAAAAGGTGGCGTTAACTTCCACCAAGAATTAATACCGTATTTGGACTCCACTAGCCCAGAGAACCAAAAGCGGCTCGCTGGCCCTGAATTTAATGACTCAAAGGCTGGTAGGCGGATGGCTTAATGAGGGATGAGATGGTGAACCGCCCATCCGTAGAGCCGTCAGACCTGATCAGCGCAAGGGTAATCGTGCCACATGCAACCTCGCAAGAGGATAAGGCGTATGGTAGAAGTGATTAGTAGGGGGCACAAGGGGAAATCTGGAATTACGTAGAGTGAGTGATAGTAGAGAGGAAGGATTGCAACCTTCACTCCTGGTCACTAGCAGACAGAGAGACACAATCTCACAGCATCATGGTCTCAGCTCGGGGGTGGCTAGTGGTAAATCCACTGGGAGTCGCTAAGCCTACGGTTGGGTGGAAACGAGCACACCTCTCAGCAATTGCATGACCCTGGTGTTATCTCTAATAAGTGTTTTTCCTTTGGCATCTTGATATATACATATATGTATTTATTCTGAAAATTATGCTCATAAGTTGTGAAACTGTGAATGATTTCATTATAAGAATGATTGTATGATGTTTTGATCAGTACGAGTAGCTATATATTTAGATGGAAAGACTATGTATGTTTTATGTCTTCATAAATTCGTAATTTGCATGTATATTGATCAAATTCAGACTTCACGTCTGGTTCACGGGAAGACGACATCCTTATATGCCTCAGGTAACCCCCTGATTAAACTTCCCCATAGAAATAACTTCCTTGAAAACCCTTTGAGAACCGGGAAGGCGGTTGTGAAGGCGCAAGGCCTTAGTGACCCTGCATGAGGAGGAACGACCTTTGTGAAAATCGAGATGACAATATAAGGATGAAGTAATGAATCGACAGATGAGATTCCATCGAGAGACCTGAGGTCACTCATGACCGACAGATTGGAAGGAGAAGATGGAATGTTAGGCACCTTAACCTTATAGGTAATAATGGATGGACGAGATTTCGTCGGGGGAATCTGTGGTCACCCATGACCATTATATTAGTAGGAGGAAGTAGGGTGTTAAATGTCTTACCACGGGGTTTCCTTGTGTCTTTGTGGGTAGCGAAGAATTTAGGACCGTAGATCCCCAAGGTTCATGAGAGTATCTGGACCATGGATCTTTTCCATGCCCAGGGAGTCATGGAAGAATGCATGGGTAGGAACCATTATGAGTCGTCATACCTTGGCTGAAGAACCTGACAGCCATTGGATCTGTTCAAAGATGCACGAGGGTTAAGCCCTCGTGAATAGGAGGTTGAAAGTATCGACGAGAGGCGTGGTCATCGAGATTTCACGTATCGGGAAATCGGAGGTCTCGATGACATGAGATCGGGAATTTCCATGGGAAATTACCCAGAAACGATCTGGACCATCCGTCAGTGGAGACACGTGGCAGAGATCGAGGTGTTGGGAGTCAGGATGTCGACATTCAGGAAATCAGAGTTCCTGAGGTCATGAAAGTCGGGACATCAGAAGTCTCAAAACCCCGAGGAGTGATCTGAACCGTCCATTCACTCGAGACGCGTGTCAGAGATATGAAGGGATTTGGAGTCCGGCATTTCGCAAGTCCTAGGGACAAGGCGTCCAGGACATCAAAAGTCACAAAACCATGAGAGTTAACCAAGACCATCCATCAGAGGGGGACACGTGGCAGCAATCAGAGCCATCGGGAAAAGTCCCGACGGGAAGTCGTCTATCTGTATTTTGGTCATCGGGATATCAAGAATCCTAGTGACAAGAGGTTTGGGAATTTCAGAATCACGAAATCTGAAACCCCGACAAGGATGAAGGAGCCGTCGTGGGGCCAACTGTCAGCCTATCGAAAAATCAGTATTTGAGGGATCGACAATCCCGTGGGCAAATGTTTGTTAGCATTTGAAACCCTAAATCCCCGATAGGTGGTATGACTGCGGTCATACAGGGGGGGGGGGTCGTACGAACCCAAAAGGTCTAGCCCCAGAGGGTTAACACGTAAGGGACCATATCGGTGAATTGGTTCATCGGGAATCGTGGAATCGGGATTCCTGTTGACAAGAGTTCAGGATTTTCATGGTGGAAACCCCGTAGTAGATCTGAGCCATCCGATTGATGGAGGTCACCTATCGAGAGATTTACTGCATCGGGAAACTGGGGATCGAGGATTCGAGAGTCCAGATTTTTCGTAATGATAAACCCCTATGATCGGACGAGATTCTTTTGGGGGATCTCAGGGTCTGTAATGACCATTAGATGCAGAGATGAGACGTCAACTTAAACTAGGACATGAATATGTTTTAATGTAAGTAGTGAGCAGATATGGATGGCCAGAGTCCCCCCGCCCAGATCTATGGCTGAGGATGCATTC